>JAQMYF010000012.1:12273290-12284779 GCA_030014195.1 Neosilurus mollespiculum | reverse complement strand
TCTCTCTCTCTCTCTCTCTCTCTCTCTCTCTCTCTCTCTCTCTCTCTCTCACTCTCTCGCTCTCTCTCTCTCTCTCTCTCTCTCTCTCTCTCTCTCTCTCTCTCTCTCTCTCTCCAACCATAATGGCGATTCGGTGTGGAACAGCATTTCTTTCCCCTTCTTGTGTCATCACAAATCTCTTTGTTCTGTTTCTGCTGTCATGATCAAAACACGAAAGGAATTTTGTCTGGGTACAAAAAAAAAAAAAAAAGGGAAAAAAAGTACAGCATATTGTGAAGTAATGGTGTAACTTTTTTTTTCACCGACTATCAGACTAGCAAAGTGTTTGGACAACTGCAGAATGTTTGACTTTCCCCCTTGCCGTGCCTCGAAAAGCGATACAACGAATGCAGCTCTTGCATATTAGGCTGCTCGGCTACCATTCAGGCTTTGTCTTATCCGCAACGAAGCTGCTTAAGCGCCACACCAAGCCTGTATACATTTACAAAGGCTCTCGGCACAGCTGCATGCGGTTTCACTTTGTAGTGAAAGAAGTGCTTTGTATGAAGATGCTGCCCTTTTTACGTTACAGACATTTCAGAAGTGGTGGTTATGGAAATCAATTGTCAAATATTATCCATAAATGGTTTTTTTTAATTAATACAGATTGGACTAGAAAAAAACTTCCACAACATTATGATATTTCTTAACAGCAAAAATTGGTAAATAAATAAATAGATAGATAGATAGATAGATAGATAAATAGCTAGCTAGCTAGCAGAATTTAAATTCAAAACTATGCAAAAAAGAAAGAAAGAAACCTGGCGTGTCGAGAAATGTAATATCGCACGCAGCCCATCTATAAGTGCTGCTCTCAAACGCTCTTAAACTAAAGAGGAAATTGAGAGTTTAAACTGCAGTGGGATTGGTTTTCCATGTTCATCCTGAAGCAGGGTTGGATTGCGAGATGCAGCTCTGTTTCAGTGCACAGAGCGAATGAGAGGCGTGAGAAAGCCATGCGAATTTGTGCCCTCCGCTTCCTAAAAGCACCTCTGTTTTATCAGCCCTCACTAGTGCTCCTGAACAGCAAACCTGCTGTTATTTCACTGATCCTCCATGGCACACACTGTCCCTGCCAAATCTCTCTCTCTCTCTCTCTCTCTCTCTCTCTCTCTCTCTCTCTCTCTCTCTCTCTCTCTCTCTGTTTCTCTCTGACGCTGCACTCCTGTTGGCTCTGTCGTTTCCTCTTGGAACTGTACTTAGGTCGCTGGCTTTCTACTCCTCGGTCATCATACTATTGGAGGCCATGGGGTGGGTGGGAGGTGGAGGGGTGGTGTGTGTACGGGGGGTTAAGGGGTGTTGGGAGGTTGCATGTCCAGCTCTGCAAGGCATGTTCCGAATTTGTGGTTAACTAGAGATGGTTCTTCTTGGAAGGGGGAATGGGGAGAGGTGAAGTGAGAGGGAGGGCAAGCTTGGAGGGGGAAGGAGTTTTAGGGAGGTGTTTTCATTCAAGGTTTTGTTAACCCCTTAACCACAGCAGCTCGTGCCCACAAACTAGCGAACTGATTCCAATACAAACTGCAGAAGGAGTCATTTGGCTTGTGGTTGAGTTTTGGAGAACGGGAGAAATTCGACAGTCTGCACACACACTTGCACATACACGTACACACACACACACGCGTGCCCAAACGTTCTACTTTAGCTA
Source organism: Neosilurus mollespiculum (assembly GCA_030014195.1). Taxonomy (NCBI): domain Eukaryota; kingdom Metazoa; phylum Chordata; class Actinopteri; order Siluriformes; family Plotosidae; genus Neosilurus; species Neosilurus mollespiculum. The sequence continues at coordinate 12,283,095 of JAQMYF010000012.1, read as the reverse complement.
TGACTTGTGTAGATGCTGTTTAAAAGAGAAACGTATGTACTGTATGTATGTTGATGTGACAGCACTCTGACACAAGTTAAGTGGCTAATAAAATGAGTTGCGCAGGGAGCCTCGGGCCCTCCGATGAGCCTGATGGGTATTATTCATGGGTTATTGGAGATGCGCCACAGATGTGGCAAAAGAGAAAGGAGGCTGTTGAAATGTTGCATCTGTGTTATATATAGTTTACACTGCGTATCTGAGCAGCCGTAACCATGTCTGCAGGGACTAAATCAAATAAATAAGTAAATCAAAAACGGCCTGTTAGCCTTGTTCACACTGCGCAGAACACGGCCATGCTGTTCTCCTCATCCTGCTGCATGAAAAGGCCACTGCTAAAATGATATTTGCTACAGAGCCTGCTTTCAAAACAATGTGCAAATGTTTTCAATATCCACTAAGTCTCTGTGTGGAACAGCTGGATGTTTTTTGGAAGCGAAGGGATGCCCCAGTAGCCTTTCTAACATGTAACGTTTCACTTGATTTATTTATTTATGTATGCATTTATTTATTTATTTTTATTCAATGGTGGTTTTGGATATCCTTGTATAACCAGTGAAGCTTGTGTTTCCTGAGATTTTATTAAGCCCATCATATAAAGCTCTACCTGGTATTTACCTGGATTTTTTCCTCCCCTGAAAAATGTCATGGTGTGTTGGTCAGTTCAGTTGAGAAGGAAGTGCCTGTCAGTGTGTATCCTGTATGTCTGAAAGAAAACATCACCCATTTTCATCCCACAAGCCTCACATAGACATACTGTACTGTACATACCATTCATGGACGGAGGTGGTGCAGTGAGTGGAATTTCACAACAGGACACACCCACTTCATACAAAAAGGGCACGATTACCTTAGAAAAAACCTTCAGTCACTGTACACACGTTCTTGACCAGTATAACACTATTAAAATGTAAATGTCATATTCTGTAACAAAAAAATGAAGAGGCCTTCTTTTAGCCAGAATAATAAAGTCAGCAAACATTATGCTAATGGCAGGACTTCGCCTCCACCTAGTCTGGCGTTCAGTCAGTGATGCGTTTCCTTTCCTCACTCCCCCTCGGGTAATGCTGCCTCGCAGTGGCGCTAGTAATTGAATCAAGTCAATACAGATACACCCCTTCCCCCTGTATCACCCCTCACCTACAAAAAAAACAGAGAGAGAGAGAAAGAAATTAAAAAAACTTCTGGTAATGCAAGCCAGATGTTTTGAGCTGGTGGCCCTCGTACCAGGGGATGTCTTAAAGATGCAGGATCATTTCGACAATGGATATATCTTCATCGAGGGGACGGGGCAGCCATTACCTTAGCTGTTGGATACGAGTCCCGTGTGTGTGTGTGTGTGTGTGTGTGTCTGTGTGTTTGTATGTGTTTTATGAACGGCAGTGCCAGAGTGACACCCTGCCTGCTTCTGGCAGCTCGGCTGGTCTGGATCCAATCCGCTGGTGCTCATTAAAGAAGCGCGCCATCCCCACACCCATCCTTTAATGAAACACTAAAGGGGGGATGGGGGGGTGGACACACTCTGCAACAGATGTGCAACTGGGATGAAGACATACCTGAGCTTACAGTCTGCCGAGTGAACAGTTTCAGCTCAGAGGGAGAGAGATAGAGAGAGAGAGAGAGAGAGGGAAAAAATCTGAATTTTGAAGAATCACAGCTCATCTTTTTTTTTTTTTTTCCATTCACAGTACCGGGAATCAAAGCCACTTACATTAATCTAGGAGGAGGAGACACAATCCCTATAAAACACTCAGTTCTTTCTCATAAGCAAATATTAAATGAAACTCTTGACTAAACGGATGAACTCCTAATTGCCACTGTGATGTCTTCAACAAAGCTTTATTATCAAAGATGACAGTCCTTAATGTGCTGGAGAAAAGCAAATTATGTGATGGGGATGTCTTTGTGCACTACATTCTTTACCATATGCAACAAATTATACTGAATCTATTATTTTTACATGGGCTGCTTTTTCATGGTAGCCAGTTGTTAAGAAACAAAAGTGCTTTTTTTTGCCTTCTCTCATTCTGTCTCTCCTGTGAGCCATCCTCCTCTCTCTCGCACACATCTCTCGTCTGCAGTTTTGTTTTCTGCTCTCTGTGCGATGAAACCGCAACGCATTCCTGAACATGCTTTGGGTCAGGGTTTTGTGCAAGAATATAAAAGTGACTCATGAAAGAGAAGGAGAAAGTAAACGAGACCTGTCGAAGTCATCACTTGTCAGCGAGTGAGACATATTGATGAGAAGACAGAGGAAGAGACGTATTTGCTTTCACAAGGCCATTGTAAATCCCTCATTAGCTCACCCGGCAATTCTGAGCGAGGTGGCGGGGATAACACTTCAGAAGGAACGTGTCCTTCTCTCCAGTTCCCTCACACTCTTCCCAGGAGAGGTGCGGAACTGAAGCCGGAGAGGAGCTGACACTGACAACTTTGAGAACAGCAGGGGAAATTCCCCTCTATATCCTTTCAATAAAAGCCCAGCTGCAGCACAGTAAGTGAGACAGTAAAGTAAAACAGGGCCTACTTTTGCCCCTCTACCCCCCTGAGTACACATTCGTTTGCCCAGTGTATGTCAACTACAAGGTTTCTGTATGTTACAAAGATCTGGTTGACTTCTGAAGTAAATCTGTGTGTGCCTCTATCAGCTAATGTTATGTGAATATCCTGGGAAGCATATAGCTTGAATCTGCAGCAGATGGGACAAATTATGTTAAACTGTACAGTATAAGCCTATAGAATAGAATAGATGTTTATTGCCATTTGTAAATGTACAAAGGAGCACATACGTTTATGTGGCACCTGGTCCTGGAGAAACGTTGTTTCGTTTCACTATATACTGCGTCAGCTATATGTGGTTGAAATGACAATAAAGCTTCTTGAACTTGAACTTGAACTTGATATACCTTGGAATTCTTGGTGCGCGTTCAGAGTTTTGTTAACAACTACATTAAGAAATAACAAGGAAAATATAAATATTAAAAAAATTAAATATAAGGACAAGAAAGAAAAAATATATACATATGTAAGATTCAGAGCGAAGATCCTGTCAGCAAGTTTCACACTCTAAATTCTAAATTGCACATTCTAAATTGTACATTGTGTTTTGCACATCTATTGCACAGTTATTGCACATAAATTGGGTTGTTGCACATACAAGCCTATCTACTAAAATAATTTTAACTAAATAAATGTTTCCCTATAAGGCCAAATCAAAAGACACAGAGTTCTTTACCATATATGGAAGGGGGCCTGACCTTAGCTGCATGGGTGGTGTTGCATAGGGCACCATAAATGTGGCACCTAGAGAAGTCTGCTTAAGTACTCCGCACTGGTGAGTCATACTGCAGTCGTGGTTTAATGTGTAACCTCGTTCAAGGTTAAGGTGTCCGATTTTCTTTAATGGAGGCAAATTCTAATTTGCAGTAGTTATAATTAATCTAATTTGCAGTAAGGAGTTATTCTATGTAAGTGTAAAATAAAGCTACTAGATGAGTTTAAACCATGTTAAACAGGTCTAAAGGTCTTGTTCTAATCCAAATAGTAATTTTGTGGAAGCTTTGGAGTTTTCACTAGTAAACTTAAATGCAAAGTTGATGAAATTGGAAAAAATGCTTGAACAAATTCCCAGATACAGATCATAATCCAGATCCCCACCAAATTCTAATGGAGTTATTTGGGCCATACTCTACCTCTCCAAAAACTTTTTGCATGAAGTAGCTTACAGACTAACACTGATAAAAATGTACCTCCTTGGTACCTACGTTTTATTTTCATCCCTTGATAGTACAATATTGGTTTGGTTTGTTCCTTTATAGTTTACCAAAGGCATTAAAAAAAGTCAATGAATAAATCTACAGTGTGTGCTAGGAAGAAATCAGCCCCATTTATTTAATTCAATTGAGTAAAGTATTGGTGATGGTTTACTTTTTGGTTCCACAAATATTATTTACCTTTAGACATCTGTTAACAGCAAATGAGACAATATGGGTGTCACAAACTGAGGAAAATGTTGTGTTTTTCCCTTGAAACAAATGAAGTCCTTAGCACAGCTAGTCTATTTAGTGTAAGAACCCCTTTGAGCTCACATTCTAGCAAATGAGGATACACTGAAACCTGTTCCACTTAGTGAATGTATCATGCACTCACCACTACTAATGAGACAACACAGTAGGCAAATATTTTAGAGTATAATTCAAAGTCTATGCTAATGCCATATAAGTATTATCGCAGTGCTACAGTCTTCTGTGCTGGTCATAGTAGACTGACATTGAGGCTCCACTATAGACAGACTTCTCATGGAGCAATTAAAATGTCATAGTGTGTTAGAATTTAATAAAAAACTTAAATATAAAGCACACACAGGCCAGGAACACTGTTAGTATTATGCACTGTAGGCTTAGAGTCTTACTTCATGAGTATTATTTGACGGTTTGCTCTTTCTGATATGATTTTATGTGACCTTGAATGGAATATTATTGCCAAAAAAAAATCCTGATATGCCGATTCACTGAGTGAGCAACTTCAATGAACATGTAAAGGAAGGAGGGATCAGGGTCAGAGACAGAGAATGGAACTCAAACCCTAAGCCCACCATGGTGCTAGGTAAACATGACACCTTTTCACCCTGGCTGAGAAGAAAATGCTTGGTAATGACCCTCCAGGACCCTGCCAGCTCTGGATGACCCCCTCCTTTAGCTGGCTAAAGCTTAATTCTTACTAATTACATTCCTGAATGACAGAAAGTTGGCAGAAGCTGCAGCCAGGGCCCAGGTACTCTGGCATCCTTAGAGAGACAGAGAGAGAGAGAGAGAGAGAGAGAGAGAGAGAGAGAGCGAGTGCACAAGTGAACATGCTGAAGACGTGACAAACTCATTAACACACCAGAGTGAGAAAGTAGGAAAAAAGAGGAGTGGGGAATGCTGACGAGAGGAAAAAAAAGATCTCTGAAATCATAAACACGTTATTGGCCATTTAATCCGACTGGAGAAAGCCAGCTATCAGGAGAACTCTCACACGGAGGACACAAAGACTGGACAGGAGTTCAACAGACACGTCTCTGACGTCGATAGCACAGGGGTTTTATCAGTGTGTTCTGATTTCCTCAGCTCTCTTCAGCTGTTCTGGATCAGGTTGTCTCCATGTGCCTTTACGAGATAATTAGTGGATGATTTTTATTTTCAGCATCAGCCTGGCAAGACAGAGCCATTATGTAGGCGTAATGAAACGTTTTTTTTTAAATCACCTAATTCACAGCCCTTTTCAATCTGTAAAAAGAATATTACGCAGTTAGTCAACCTGAAAGAACATCACACCTACTGTATATTTATATACAGTACAATTTTTGTAAATTGACAATATTCTCCAATATATTGAATTCAGGCACAATGTATTAGTGCATGGGTTATTTTTTTTTTTTTAACCATCAGATGATGCCGATATTTCTGATCTAATGGTTTCAAATGACTCACTGGAGAAGGAGAGCTACTACAGAGCTTAGCAGTGGGAAAAGGGACGTTGCATTTTTTTATATAACATAATGCAGCTCTTGTGTTTGTCTAAGACAAGGGCCCTTCTGCGCCTCCAAATCCTCGGGGCTATCTTTCAAACAGTGATAGTTACGGAAATTAGCGGCACAGAAATCCATAAGCATCACTCGTCAGGGGGCTTATTAAGTGTCTTTGTGAGGTTATGAGGGGCGGGCGAAGCTCCTGGCTCAGAGGACTCCCAAGCGCTTCCCTTGCTTTGCCAGCTGTGAAGAGCAGCTATCTCTCTTGTGCTCACACACACACGCACACACACACACACACACACACACACACACACACACACACTGTGCCACTGTTTATCTGTTGCTTTAATCTGTCAGATTGCAAAGCTCATCTGAAACTTTACACCTCATTTTAACTGCAGTCAAATACAGGGATTTTTACTGCACATAAATAAACACTAACAAGTCCAGGAGTTCTGGAACAATTTCCAGCCACTTTAGAAAACACTGGAACAGTCACTGTGACAACAGTAAGAGTGACTGCATCATCGTTTTGGAAATTATTCCTTCATCTGGTTTTGTTTAACCAGCATATGTTGATCGCAACAGCATAACTGACAAAAAAGGCTTATTGACAATTTCTTTCAATTTCTCAGCAACAAGACACAATCGATGCTATGACCAAATTAACGTGACTTTGATACTAAATGATTGTTACCGTAAAACAAGTCTCTGTAAATTTGGCACTCCTGGTGATCTCCTGCTGTTCTCTTTGTGATTTTTTTTTCTTTCAATTTTTAAAAAAAATTCATTATTTATTTACCTTTTTCAGGTTCAAATGGAGGGGAATTTTTTTTCAGTTAGATCCTTACCAGTGCAGAAGAAAGTGACTATGCTGTTTTGTCGGCAGGCGGCACGGTGGCATAGTGGTAAGCATGTTCACCTCACAGCAAGAAGGTCCTGGCGATGGCGTTTCTGTGTGGTGTTTTCCAAGTGCTTGTGTGGGTTTCCTCTGGGTACTCCAGTGTCCTCCTTCAGCCCAAAGACATGTACATTAGGCTAATTGCCTGTTCCAAATTGCCCCTAGGTGTGAGTGTAAGTGTAAATGATTTGTGTGTGTGTTTGCCCCTGCAATGGACTGGAGGAATGTTCAGGGTGCACCCACCTTCACCAAGAGTTGGCTAATACAGGTTCCAGCCTCCACTCAACGCTAATAGGATTAAGTGGTTTGGCAAAGGAATGAATGAATGTCATGAAGGAATAGATTTCACAATAATTTTCTTAGTTTTTGGCCGGGGGGTGTGCAGTTGTGTCGTGGTTAGCACATCAGCTTCACAGCAAGAAGGTCCCGGATTTGAATCCCAGCCTTGGGCGTTTCTGTGTGGAGTTGCATGTTCTGGCTGTACTTGCCTGGGTTTTCTCCAGTCACTCCAGTTTCCTCCCACAGTCCAAAGACATGCACATTAGGTTAACCGGCTGTTCCAAATTGCCCCTAGGGGTGTGTGTGTGTGTGTGTGTGTGTGTGTGTGGGTGTTTCCCTGCAATGGTCTTTTAAGCTGTTCAGGGTAAACCCGCTTTTGCTCAGTGCCGGCTTAGATAGGCAACAGCCTCCCTGCGATCCTAATAGGATTAAGCTGTTTAGCAAATGAATGAGTGAGTAAGTGAACTGAGCCAGTTTTCAATGTACAGGCATAAAACTTGAAATACTACATCATTTCTAACACCAAATATCTCATGACCACCTTAATGACCTGCACACGTCCTTCATTTGTACCAGTGCAATCCCTCTGTATTATCTTCAGAGTATGCACTTTCAAGCGTATTATGTTGTTTTCACAGCACAAAAATTATTATTACTATAGTGATTAATAATTATGTATAAAATATATCCAGTATTGCTTTTTGAAACATGTGGTGCTTTATCAGTGTTTTGTGGTACCAAAAATTTCTGACTGAGTACAGAATAAAAATAATTAAATAAGATACCAATGCAGAATTGTTCAGATTTGTGACAATTACTTCTCCTAATTTCCAGTCATAGTGTTGAAAAGGCTCGCTCTGCCATGTATCTAATTATGGCATGTTTTAGAAGTCATGTTTTTCACAGACCAGTAGTTAATCCGCCGTCCAGGTATTCACCCAGCCTACTTTAATTCCGGAACACAGCTGTTAAGTAGCTCATCTAGAGATTCATAAGCCGTCCCCTTCCCCCGCGGTTCAAAATGGGCTCCATTTACCACGCAAAAAAAAAAACCCAACAACAACAAAAAAAACTTCCTGCACCGCCATCATAAATCTCTCCAGACATGGACATTGATTCGGGTAATAATATGTGGCTGAATGTCGCATGGATGCCTCTTTCGAGATCCATCCATCTATGAAACAGGACATGCCAGTAATAGGAAAGACTGTATGGCCTGAAGGCTGGAGCTGCTGTACTCGCCGGCTCATCAGGCCCAGTGAACTTTGATGCGTTGCTGGTAAATATAATTCCATTATTTCCTCCCAGCTCAGGAAGCTGCAAGGTGCACCAGGGCATGAACCGGTAGTCCCAGAGGAACAAGCCCCGGAAGCAGAGCGGGAAAATGATGTTGTTGTTTCCTTTCAATAGCTTTTGGGCCAGGTGGAAGTCATGGAGGGATTTCATTATCTATTTTTCTTAGCTTGGATTTTTTTTTTCTAAATATAATTTCCATGCTATCAAAATTAATTAATTAATTAATTATTATTATTATTAATAATAATAATAATAATAATAATAATAATAATAATAATAATAAAAAAAATAATAATAATAATAATATAAATGGTGGGATTTCTAACCTCACAAATATTAGCAATTAATATCATTAGATTTATGTTTCACATTTAGATCAAGTTTCACATTTTTAATAGGTATTTGTCTTTTTTTTCTTTACACATGTTCTTATTTAACTCTCTTCAGTAGCTGCTTATGAACTTTTGCTGCTTGAGCAAAAATTTATGCGTTAACACACACAAGAAGGGCAACTTCGCTCACCCCTGACTTGGTAGAAGAGGTCGGGTGTAGACTGGCTGTTTTCCTAGCCAACCTTGTTGCCTGAAGGCTGTGACCAGATTTTGTGTGTGTGTGTGTGTGTGTGCATGCGTGTGTCTTGATTTTTCCCCAAAATAAACCCTCATGTTATCTGCTTTTTTTTTTTTTTCATGGCAAGAGTGTGAGTTTCAGCAGTCGCTCTGTGGAGGGAGCTTTACTCTGCATGTCTGGCTTGCAGAACGAACCCCACCCATCTTAAACACTCTACTGGTGGAACAGGAAACGAGTGTCTCACTGTCCAGCTCTTGCAAAAATATCTACCATGCTGTATGCCGTCTAATGAGCAAGTCAACTAACGAGCATCAAGTTTAATAGAATGGAAATGTGTTCAGACTTCGAATAGTTCCAGCAAATGATCTATATCCCCCTAAACGGCATGACAGCGAGGCCATAGAAAGCTCTCACACGCTTTTCTCTTGACACAGAGAGAAATCAGGGGAAAGTGGATTTCAGTGGGCTGAGGAAACGTTTAGAGAAGGGAGAAGAGAGATGGAGGAGGACGAGAAGGAGGAGACCATCTCTACAGGCCTTTAATGAAAACCAGAGCACCGGTCAAACAATTCTGCTCTGTTACTGCCTGTCACTCACTCGTCCCGTGGGCTGTCCGTCTGTCTGTCTAGCTCTCCATCTCTCCCTCTGTCTGATGACTTAACCATGAATATCCATCTGTTTAATATGAAGTTAAAATCAACAGTCATTAGGGTTCCCTTGATGTTAACTCAGGCATTAGGTAACGATAACAAACCATGAGCTTCAGCATTAATAAAAGTAATGTTAACAAAGTCATTAACAATTTTCTTAATTGGCATTTGAATCCTGAGTAAATAATGAAGGCGGCGTAATTCTGAAGCTCATTGTTTACTTAAAGTTCAAACAATTAGTATTTACTTTTCTGGTTTGTTATTTTCAATTCATGTGATAAACAATGTTAAGGAAATGTCACATGCTAGCAATAGCATAGGAATTACGACCAATCTCAGCGCTGGCATCTCAGTGTTTTATATTTCTCTTAAAATGAGATGTCCTGTCTTTTCCACCAGTCACCTCCTAATTCGCTCTTTCCACCAATTTCAACAGTTTAATGATGGCTTGGAGAGTGAATTTGTGGTGAGCAACAAAAGGCTGTCTCTCTCTCTCTCTCTCTCTCTCTCTCTCTCTCTCTCTCTCTCTCTCTCTCTCTGTCTCTCTCTCTCTCTCTC
>JAQMYF010000012.1:12247322-12267322 GCA_030014195.1 Neosilurus mollespiculum | reverse complement strand
ATGAGCTAATATTTTATGAGGTAATGTTCGCTCTCTGCAACTACTCTGCAGTAAATTGACTGGAGAGTTGCCTTGTGATTGGATTCAGTGGCAGTGACAGCAGCATTTATTTATTTATTTATGCTGCTTGCACTGGGCCATGTATTCACACACATCATGCAAGAATGTTTGTATTGGTATTATTAATATTGTAATAAAATTGATATTTGTGTGAGTGTGCATGAGAGAGTGAGTGTGCGTGTGTCTTTTAAAAAAATAATGATAACAGCAAAATAATAATAATAATTAAAATAATCATCATAATCCTCATCATCATCAGTAATAGCATTTGTAGTAGTAGTAGTAGTAGTAGTAGTAGTAGTAGTAATAGCATTAAAGAGTAGATATAGGATATGATTGGGTTCGAGTGTGAAAGAGATCTGAGCACAAAGTATCCAGCCACAGGAAACTTTCTAACAAGGCCCCTCTGACAGTTCCTGGAGACGACGGCTGTCTTGAGTGCTTAAGAAGGAGGTAAATCTGTCATTTCTGCCTCCCCGCACAGCAGCTGGAAAAAATTAGCCTGTCTTTCCAAACTGAGGAGATAACCCGTCTCCAAGACCACCTCCACCTAACCGATTTACATGAGACACAAAGTCACCATTCTAACGGTGACATTTTTTATATATATAAAATAAATGAAGCTCATATATAGAAAGTGACGATGTACAGTAGGTTAAACACTGCTGATTCACTGAGATACTTGAGAGAAGATGAACAACAGAGGCTGAAACTGAATGAAGGCAATGGAGAATAGCTATCTGCAACAGGCTTGCCAAGGCCCGTTGAGCCCTAAAGTTGTAGTTTTGACATGGCCTGAGTCCTGAGTCCTGGAGATAGACAGCATTTTTCATCCTGTCTGACAGTTATCTCCCTTTCGGAATTACCCTCCTAATATATCCCCTTTCATCGACCAGGAGAGAGCTCCAACAGAGAGACAGGGGTAGAGAGAAAGAGGGAGGGTGAGGGTCTCTGTTTTGTCTCAGGGATAAAAAGGTGGGTTTCTGGCAGCAGCCAGGGCCACACTCGAGCGAGGAGGGACACAATGTCCCCTCTGTCTCGCACAGAAAGGAGCTCCTGACAGGAATCAGCTTTCAATTAGCTCTCGCTCCACCCTCCCACCCCCCATCCATTCTAACCTCCCTCTCACCGGAGGCCCGGCCTGTGGCCCAAGCCCCAGATCCACCGCTAGATTATAGGCAACCTTGTGACAACCAAATTGGACCTTATTTATAGGTAATGGTGTCTCCAGCCGCCACATGCCTGATCTTATGCTCCTTATCACCATGGAGAGGCGCAAAAAGGCAGAGCGCCGCACCATTAGGACGTGAAATCGTCACAATTACAGTCTGCAGATGAGTGGCGAATGCCTTGTTCCTCTCACCTTAACGTATCATTACTATTGCTATATATAAAAATTCACTTTTATTTTCTGAAAGCGATTTTTTTTTCAGTGCAGGGTTTTTTGGCGTGACAGGCTTTTAGGTCAAGTGTCAAGAAGGAGTAGTTCTGCAGACAGACGCAATTCACCTCCAGATCAAGATAGTTGACATTGGTGTGAAAGGTTGTTCTGAGGTTACAAGCAAAGGAAAAGTAGCAGTCACCATTTATTATAGGGAATGTGGAATCAAAGCAGGATGATACTTCTTACCGCCAAAGTGCATTTTATTTTTAAAGCTGAAGTTCTCAACTATTTAAATGTCTCATATTTTCAGTTTCTGTGCCATTCCTATATATTTATATCCATCTTATATAATATATATTCACATAGGCTGACTTCCTCCTGACCCTACCAAAGCCCAAAACCTCCTTTTTATGCTCAATGTTTTGTTCCTCGCAATTCTCCTCAGGTGTGTTCCACCACGTTCCCTGCCTCTCACTACTACATATGGGAACTGATGTTTGAGGGGAAGATGGGGTGGGGGTGGGGGTGGGGGGTGGATTTGAGTGAAAAGGCTGTCTCTCCTCAGCATAGCTTAGACAGTGATTGCCTATGTGGGAATGGATGAGAATGCATGAGCCAGAACAACAAGCATTGTGTTGAGCTCGGAGGGCTGTCAGAGCAGGTGTTGTCCACTGGGACCAAACTTTGGCATCAGAATAGAATCAGGATATGAATATGGGGATATTGTGCCCTCCTGAGCACCTGCAGACCCCACGGACAAAAGGCCACGGAGGGGGAGTAAAAAAACGAACAGGAAAGGCAATCCTGCTTCAGCGGATACATTCCAGTGTACATCCTCTCAGCAAATTGGATGGGAGAAGAGCGTTCTTTCCTTTTGGAGAACCTCTCACCCACATCTTGTTATGGGTAATCAGTAGTTTTTAACAAGTTCACTCTTTGACACGCCTACTTATACATCCTCCGAACTGCTTGACAAATTCCATGAAGGTTTTTGAAGGTATTTGGAAAAAGCATGGGATTAACCATGGCTCATCCATAATACTGCTCTCAAAATTAAAATAAGGTTCCAAGCTCCCGTATATTCCATAAAGGCTCAGGAAGGCATCTCTTAAATAAGAGCCCCCCACCACCCACCCAGCCCCCTTTCAGAGCTTAGCGATTCTCCACACTCGCCCTGCCCGTGATCCCTATCGGTGGGGTGACGATGTAAGAGTCCTGCAGACAGAACCAGATTGAATTCTGAGCCAAGCATGATGACTGATACCTGCCCAACGCTTCTGACCACCCACCCAGACAGCACCTCTCTCTCTGCTGTCCCATTCCACTGCCTCCCGCTGCAAGCTCTTCAGAATGCACTCGTAGAAACGACTGCCCCAAAGCTATGCGATACTGCCTCAGTTCACAGCACAGACCTGTACAACATTCTGTAGCTTCCTGCTAAATTGAGCTTTCAAGTAAACACCAGCTGACCATGCCAGGTTTTGGACTTCATCAGGGATCTGGACTTGGTAGCATGATCATATTTAACAATCCACTGTGTTTATATGCAACTATTATTCAGTTAAGGCACAGATGCTGATTTTAGTTGAAGTTATCCAAAGCAAACCAACTCAAAATTCAATCTTTTATTATGCCCCTAAAACAGTTATTCACACTACTACTTAGCAGTGAACTCCTCAATGTTAGTGCTAAAATCAGAGCTTTCTGAATTGACAGGCATTATGATTGACAGGCAAGTCACCTCCCCTACATGATTGGCTCCAAATAATTTTGTGGGCATATTTTTGTCTAGTTTACAGCATGTAGGGGCACCTCAGTGACAGTTTGATTGACAGCTGCCGGAATATAAGGAGAACAAATATTACTGAAAGTGCTCTGTTAGCAATCACAGACTCCACATTTAAAGAGTACAGCAACTCTAGTTCTTGTAAATATTTCTATAATTCAGAAATGTAAGGTGAACATTGTCCTTATGGCACTGCCTGTACTGACCCTTTGCGTTATCAGACATGTAGGGAAGCTACGGCAGTAAACACTGCGTCCCCTGAGGGTTCGGTGCCTAGAGTTTGATCAGTGATCCCACCCTTCAGAAGCGGCGGAGTGCTGTGTCCCTGTGCCCACTGCCAGTCCCAGGAGACAGAGACACGGCTTTCCTGGTTATCAAGCACAGAGCTCTGCAAGCACACTGGAAAGTAGGGTGGGGGCGTGGTGGTGGTGGGTCATAAAGATAAGGGCACGGGGGTTTTGTAAAGGGAAGCTTGACTTTCAGAGCACAGGAAGAGGGGATGAATAACCCAGAGAAAAGGAGGAGGAGGGCGGCTGAAACTCCACACCTCGGCCACATCTGATAACAGAACTCGCATTAAAGTTAGTGTAAAAGAGAAGGTTAGCGGTAAAATGTCAATAACGGCCATGAGACACAGAATAGACAGCAAAGGACCAAGTGAGAGAGGTTAGCACTGGGGCAGTTTTAACAAGCAGCTTCATTAGCTTAGAAATCCAAGGTGAACTTGGAAGTGTGTTCTTTTCTCATCGGCATATTTGATTAGTTATGACAAATGAACTGGACAATAACACTATGTACTCATTGATGGCATTGATTTTACTCCCTGTTTGTCCAGATCAATACATCGGGTCTTTCTGAGATCATTATTGTTTGTTTTGGAAGGTTTTTCCGTATAGTCTCGTGTCCCATGGAAAAAGGATAAAGTTCCTGGTTGGCCACCGTTAAAAATATTTCATGCTCAAGTCCAAAATAAACAAATTTGTCCATCTGAAAACAGATTTGCTTATGTTAGGCTTTGAGATAAGACATAAAATGAAATGTAGGTGTGGGTAAAAGAGGTTTTAAATGATAGTTTTGCTATCATAACAAGACTATCATATTAATGAAAATAATGTAACATATCCAGTCACAGGCTAATTTAGTTATTGGGCCCTGAGCGCTTGAACTCAGCTCACGCACTTGGCATCCAAAACGAAAGAGGGGAAAAAAACGTCATTTCCATCTGCGGCGCATTAGGACACTTTGATGACAGGTATTTACTGACACCAGGACTGAGAGGTGGGCCCAGCCGAATTATTTTACAGATTCCACAGTAAAACGGTCAGCTTGAAAAGATGAGATTCACCACAGGAGACAATGGCCGACCACTGCGATCTGATTACGCCTTGCCCCCTTCACGGGTAAGCTGAGAGGGCCAGGAAGTGCCCCCGGGAGCAGAGCACGAGGCCTTGGAAACATTTGGCTATCGAGATGAGGCTCGTAAAGTTATCTCCTCTCCACACGTGCTTGCACATTGCAGAGTACACACAATAAGCTGTATGTGGCTGTGATATGCTTTGACGTTTAGATCGTTCTAAATGTAAAGATATACGAATTGTGTTTACATGACATTAAATGAATTTATCACGTTTAGGAAGAAGTACAAGTGCATGCATATGCACGTGTGCCTTTCCACTGAGGCATTCTCAGGTGTTTATCACACACTTCTGTTTTCCATCTATCGCTGCCAGTGGCTTTATTCTGCTGAGGGATTTTTTTTTTCTCCAGTAGCTGCTCCTGATTGTGTTTACGCTTGGCTCTTGGTGCTCAGAGCCGAACACAACCTTTTGATTATTTGATCTGTGTTTGCTCTTGTGTTGCACGCTTCCACAACGGCTGGCTGGACGTCAGTCGGTGAAACTTGCACATTCAATCTATCATGCACCTCCAGTGAAAAGCGTTTTGATCTGCACTAAAGCAAGCACAGTATATGATTGTATATCAGCAGTACAGCGATAGTTCCACTGAAGACTGCGGTCTAGTAAACTGGTGCTGGGTTCCTGCCAGGGAGAGTCCACTTTTCCCTTGTGGACTGGTCATACTGGCGGATCGTCACGTTTTTTTACGGGTTCAAACTGTGCACAATAGGTAAAGAAACAAGAGCTTGAGGAGTCGCCGTTTGAAGCAGGCGGTTGATGCCACACACTCAGCGACCTGGGGTCTGAGGCATTCAGTCTATGGAAACACTATCTGATGAAGCCTGTGTATGTGTTTTGGGGTGTGTGTGAGTGTGTGTGTGAGTGTGTGTGTGTGTGTGTGTGTGTGTGTGTGTGTGTGTGAGTGACGTAGGCCCGTCTTCATTCAGGCGATACTCAAATGGCCAGCTCAGAGGAGGCGCTGGGGCCAGCGGGTCAGCGCCTATCTTCCCCTTCAGCCCAGATCGCTTTTCAGGACAGAGCGGGGACAGAGCCGGAGTGTATTTCAATCGCCCAACGCTGCCTATTGTACACTTGCGCTGGCAAGCGGCACCAGATACAGACGCTGCCTAGAAGTAGGGGAATATGTCCGGGTACTCTACACCGGGCCAGACCACCACGATCAGAGCAGCTAAGCCGACAGTTTTGAGACACACGAGATCAAAAAAAAAAAAAAAACTGTCCCAGACAAAAAAGTCATTCTGTTCTTTAGCTTTTCTGTCCTCTCCCACTTTCCCTCCTCACTATCCATCTCTTAATCCAGTGTGTGAAGTGAGTGATCAGGTTGGTGTTTGGAAGGCTACGCTGTTCCTGACTATGTGTCGACTTAAGTTGTATGAGATGAGAGAACACGGGTTCTTGAAGATCCTTGGCATCAATGACGTGAATGCGAGAAACACAAGCGTCCTGTTCTTATAAATAATTCTGTCAGGTGTAAGAAGTACATTTAGGACATGATTGCAGGTGAAAATAGAATAACAGTTCATTTTATTCACCTTTTATGATTAACTCACATTATATAGCAGTCATTCTATAGAGCTGTTGAATTAAATACAGTATATATGTTTTTAGTAAATGGCTCATTCTGGGATAAAGAGCAACATTTTCGTGACATAGAATCTCAAATTCGTCTGGATTTATTTAGTTATTGCCTAGATGGAAGTAAACTAACTTTTACATTTATGATATTAAGTTAAATGTTTACTTGATTCCAATTTCTAGTAAATTAGCCATTATAAAATCCACTGTATCATGTAATGAAAAAATAAATTCAGAGAACCGACTGGGTAACGTCCATCACTCTCAACTAATGCAATTCATTTATCTAATGATATCTGCAGC
Source organism: Neosilurus mollespiculum (assembly GCA_030014195.1). Taxonomy (NCBI): domain Eukaryota; kingdom Metazoa; phylum Chordata; class Actinopteri; order Siluriformes; family Plotosidae; genus Neosilurus; species Neosilurus mollespiculum. The sequence goes on along the minus strand of JAQMYF010000012.1, from coordinate 12,260,796 downwards.
ATAAAGTGTTTTTTGCAGACAATCAGCATAAGTGTATCAAACATTTTATGTGAAGAAATTCTTTGGAGTTCCTGCTCTTTGAAAATTGTAGGTCAAGTATTGACTCAGTAACATCCACAACATTTTGACAACAGGGAAGATGGTTCAAAATTCTCTCATTAGAACTTGTGCAGCTATCTTTCCTTACGTTTGTCAAAGGAAAGACTGTCAAAGATTGCATTAGTAAAAAAAACTGACCAGAAAGACTTTTATTTTGAGATTCTATGTCCCGGAAATGTTGCTGTTTATCCCAGAATGAGCCAAATATGTTTAAACAGCAGCATGCTCAAGTGAACATACAGATTAAACCTTATACACATTTCCCCCTATAAAGGTTTTAGCCTGGAGATGAATTGATGAAGCAAACATCCTTACAAATATTCCTGGGGGTCAGACGGAGAAAAAAAAAATACCACGGAATGTTCCGAGTCCTCAGTCCACCTGAGAAATGAAGCCTTTTCATGGATCAACAAATCCATCAGCATCTTTTCCTTCCCTCTGAGCAGAAATCTGAGCAATTATTTTTGACGTGTAACATCAATAATCTCATTTATTTTCTTCTCCACGCCCCCCTTCGCTTGCACAGCTCTTAGAGCGGGGGCCTACACGCCTTCCCTTCTCTCGTCTGTGTCTGGGGGAAATACGAGAAAGAGCACTCGATAAAACCAATTTTTTGCACCATCGATCCCACAATTGTTTTATTCCTCTCCCTGTGTTTTCTCTCCCTCTTCTTCTCGTCCTCTCCCTTATGGAAATATTATTGACAGCGGCTCGGTGTTAAATTATTAAGTAAATGTTAGCAGATGCTGGGGATGTATGAGCGTGCAGCGGGGTTTGTAATCTGCGTGTGCATGTGTGTGTGTATGTGTGTGTGTGTGTGTGTGTGTGTGTGTAAACACGCTAAGGTCGCGTGTGTGTTTTGTAAAGAGCAGCAGGGACACACAGTTCCTGAGATGAATAGCCAGAGGAGAGCTGTACTCTGAAACAGACACTAATGGACAAGGGTCTATTGGACTTGGCATGCTGCCACTGGACAGTTTTTAGAAGCTTCCCTCTGTGCCGGGGTTTTAACCTGGCAGGGAAGAGTCGCTCTTCCTCAGAATTCACTGCGACGATCAATCCGACTCCGCCAAAGCCATTTTAGCCTTGTTTAGCACCATTGTGCTCTTGATGGATTTCTTAACCAGTTGGCTTTGCTAAAAGTTTCTTGTTTACCCCTATCATAGTCTAATGAGGGCTGACATTTGGGTGCTTATTGGCTTCCAAAGTGCCCTTATGGCCTTTTCTAATAGCCTGGTGGCTAACGGCTAATGTGTGTGTACAGGAGAGTTGGTTCACACACCAGATGGGTGCCAGGGGGCTCACATACAGCGAGAGCTCTGTAATAAGTCATCTTCTTATTATGCTTTTTTTAATTAGTGTTGTTTACTTATGAGTCCCGTGTGACCTGTTCGTGCAGCAACACTGTGTGTGTGTGTGTGTGTGTGTGTGTGTATGTGTGTGTTTAAATCATTAGTCAATTTGCTTTTTGCCTCATTTACCTATAAGCACGTTAGGCCTAAATTAGCTCTGATTAATTGTTCTCACTACAGGGGTAAATGGTTTGCTGTGTGTTTAGATTGTGCCTGTGTGTGTGCGTGTGTGCATGTTGTTTATCTCAAACATGCCGTCCTATCTGCTCCCAGCGATGGGGTCAGAGCCAGAGCCCAGGGGGCAATAACCACAGCCTTTGTTTGGGAGTGCAATTATCCTACCACACAAACATGCACCGATGAACAAACACAGAAGATCTCAGGACAAACATACAAACATGATAGCACACACACACACACACACACACACACACGCAGAACAAAGTAGGAGGTACAAAATGCTTAGATGGGTGAAAGCGAGCACAAATCATGACATCTCACAGAACCACGGTGAACATTAGCAACCAATAGCCCCAAACTGCTCCCATAGTGAAAGCGAAACTTTTTTTTGGTCAGTATTATACATATTTTGCCACGTCCTAAAGCAGGAGTTCCTGATAGATGTATGTATTTATAGGAAGCTGTTCTGGTTGAATTTACCTATTATATGATATAAAATAATTGGCATTAGTTGTCTTTTGTGGAAAAAAACACCTTAACAGTAACCTTAACAAAGCACAACCAGTCTCAGAATACATTCCCAGATATTGACATGTTTCAAGTTCCTGCCCAAGAGTAAAGAACCAATCAGCATCAAGATGCACATAGACAGATATATTAAGTTCCTGCCCAAGTGGAAACAGCCAATTGCATCCAGTTGCCACCAAAGAGCAAACAGCCAATTACATCCAGTTCCCCCCAAAAAGCAAAGAGCCAATAAGCATTGTGATCCCGATTTCTTCAACGTATTTGTATATATTTTAACAAAGAATAAAATGCATTATACTTGCATTAACCTCTTATGTGCATATCAATAACTGAATTTGTACTTTAAGATTGCTGAACGGGGCATTTGAAAAAACGAACCAGTGTTTTATTGTCTTGGTACTTGCATTAACAAACACTTTGTGTCACTACATTTTCAAATTTACAAGTTTATTTTGTTCACATAAATTGACCCAAGTGGGTGTGCTGAAATTTTTCAACAGAAAATGTAAAAATATTGTAAGGCACATTGCTAAAATAGCTATTAAATAAAAAGAACATAATACTATTATAATTAAAGTATATTATAAGCTTAAGTAGTCATACAGAAAATTATAGATAGTTTACAGAGGCAACCTATAGCTCTTTAATTATTGGAGTACTTTTTTGTCACCCTTCGTTTTATACAGTGGTATAGTAAAATCCTTGACCTGACTACATGCAAACATCAGGTAAAAAAACACACTTGTTCTCAATACAACATTAAACAGCTTACTATACACAACAACCATATTTCACTTGAACATTTTATAAATTTATTCAATATACTGTCTGAACCTGGGGTTTTATTATTTTTTTAACTTTCACATTGCTACATTTGTTTCTTTACTGTAAATTTCAGCAGTTTGACCCAAGAGATGTATCATACATGTGTACGTGTGTGTCACTAATGTTATCAAAGTGGAAATTAGCATTTACTAGCTTTTCCTCTAAGCTTCTTTGAATCATATGAACAATTTATATTAGCCTGTTATTTTATATATGTTATTTTATCAATTTTCATAAATGCTAAAAATAGCTAAAATGAACTGGTTGCTAATATCTCATTCTACAGTAGTATACATTTTTGTTCCAATGTGTATATGGATTTTGCATTATTTCTTAATATTAATTAATATTCATTATATTCCTGTATAATATGTCCAAACACAATAGTATATACATAGAAATTTATGGCATTTGAGAAATGTCTTATAAAGACTTCATGGATATTTCAGAGAACATACGGGGGATTTTTTACCTCACAAAACACAAAACAAAAAGGTTGAAAATTGTATTCCAGTACATAATAAATACATCCATTAACAGTACATTGTATGAATATTATACTACGTTTCTAATTGAAATATTAGAATATAAGTCTTTTTAGAATCTAGATCTGAATTATACTTTAAAGATATCTAGATCTACAATAGATCTAGTCTAGACTGTCTGACAGACTATAACAATTATTCATAGAAATGGCCGAAGCCTGGTCTATATCTAGCTGTTAATAGGTTTAAACTCACTTGTGGAACGTTATTCCAGCTCTTCTGTCGCATTTCCAAAAAACGTACAAACCAGCAAGTCACCATTCCAGCCTAAATACAGTTCAGTGGTTATACTGACGTGATATTGTACATCGAGTACTTGTTTTTGTGTTTGAGCATTAGATTGAAGCTGAAATCAAGCATCCACTCAGGAAAACACTTAGCTTTAATCAATATATGCAAAGTTAGAGTATTACTGTAACACCATTAAGAGAATAATTCTAAAATTGTGAGAATGATGGATGTCATCAAGTGGATTGTATTTTAGGTTGCAGTCCTATGGAGATATACATCCCGCATTGTCAGTAAACACTTAAGGAGGCCTATTGTCATGACTCACAACACACACACTCAGCAAGGGGCGATAAAGAGGCACTGAGAGTGCTGATGCAGCCACATTAGGTAATGAGGTTAGCAAGAACCAAGGGCTGACTGATAACCTGTGAACTTCGGGTTTAGCAGGGGGCCAACACTGATGACTGCAACCACAACACCATGAGCACACATCCTCTCTTTCACCTGCATTCTGCTAGCAGCATTGCTAACACACAATTGGAAAACAAAACCAACACCAGAAATCCTTCTGTTGTGCAGAACATTTGTTTGAAGCACTCATGAGCTACCTATGAAGTAATTTAAAGTACCCTTGATTCTGTCTCATAACTCAGGATCCTGAATCATAGCTACAGTATGTGCGCAGGAGCATTCCAGAGCCGCTAAACATAACATCAAACATTCTGCTCCAAAATACAAACTGGTTAAACACACGCCTCGTTCTTTCGAAAGGCCATCAGCGTTCTCTGGTTTTTGTGGTTCCTCTTCTCCCTCGCCCAGTGGACATCCAGTGACCAGAGGCTAACTCTCATCTCCCCGCTGAGTTCATTCTGAAATAAAACTGGCACACAGCTGTTTTTCCCCTACAGCATTTTGGCTAAAGTAGCAAACAACTTTTTAAGAGAGCGAGCAAATGCACTCAAAGGTGAATCAGAATCAAGGGGGAAAATAACAGGTTTTTAGTTGTAACTGCAAAATATATATATCAAAGAAAGTTTGCGCTCAGTTGGGAGAAGGTCTGGTGTGATAAAGTGAGATCAATGATCAACCTAACTGTAACGCTGTGTTTAATCAATCTCTCTCACCTGCTGAAGATCCCAGGAGCAGACAGGCAAGGAGCTGATAGAGCATAGTGTCAGGTGTCATACTTCTACACTCTACAGTGCGTGTGTGCGTGTGTGTGCATGTGTGTGAGAGAGAGAGAGAGAGAGAGAGAGAGAGAGAGTGAGTGAGAGAGAAAGAGAGAGAGAGAGAGAGAGAAAGATCGATGGTGTGATGTCTAAACAACCATGTCTGTGTTATCTGTTTGTCAGCTGCAGGCACAGCGGTCTGTTCACACCTCGTCTCATACTAACCCATCAGACAGGCACTGGACTACATCACATCTATCTCCTTCAAATGCACCCTCTCTCTCTCTCTCTCTCTCTCTCTCTCTCTCTCTCTGGCGCTCTCTCTCTCACTCTGCGGTATTACTGTGCATGTTTTTTGTTTAGGTGTCATGGTGGTGCAGTGATTAGCCTCACAGAAAGAAGGTCCCGGGTTCGATTCCCAGGCTCGGAACATTTCTGTGTGGAGTTTGCATGTTTTCCCAGTGCCTGAATAGGTTATCTCCAGGCACTCTGGTTTCCTTCCACGGTCTGAAAACAGTGCACAGTAGGCTGACTGACAGTTCCAAATTGCCCCTAGGTGTGAGAGTGAGTGTGAATAGTTGTATGTGATGGACTGGCAAGCTGTCCAGGGTGTACCCCTCCCTCGCCCAGAGTCGGCTGAGATGGGCACCAGCCTTCCCCGCAACCCTAATTAGGAATAAGCGGTTCAGAAAATGAATGAATGAAGAAAATGAATGAATGAATTATGTTTTATATTTGTAATACTGAGTTATTGGTAAAATTTAATTGTATAAATAAATGTTTTGAAAAAATATTTTACATTTTAATTATAGTATTTAATTGTATTCATTCATTCATTCATTTGCCACATCACTTAATCTTTTTAGGGTCACGGGAAAATAGGAACCTATCCTGTCCCAGGCAACTCTGGGCAAAGGCGGGGTACACCATGAGCAAATCACCAGTCCCTCACAGGGCCAACACACACAACCAGTCACACTCACTCTCACACCTTGGGGCAATTTGGAACAGCCAACTGCATTAATGTGTGTGTTTTTATATTGCAGGAGGAAACCAAAGTACCCAGAGAAAACCCATGCTAGAACGGGGAAAAAAAATCCAAATTCATACAGAAATATCCGAGTCCGGGACGTGCTAATCTCATTTTAATTATAGAATATTTAAATTATTAATGTTGTTGTTGTTGTTGTTGTTGTTGTTATTTTCAAAGTTGTAATTACATTTAAATTTTTTTACAACTCATCAACATCATATTATTTATTAAATAAAGAATCGATCACCATGTGGTTATGATAATTATATTGCTGTACTGTGAGTGTAAACTGAAATTAGCAATCAGGATGAATTGTTTCAGACTGGCAAAATTCTCCAAGGGATGTGAATCTCCAGGGACCACCTGATATTATCATGATACCTAATAATTAAATTATTGCAATTCTTCTATAAATATTCTGATCCTATATTACAATATTACCCCCTTTGTTTCTTACAATTTTAAAACCTTGGACTCTGTAAAAGAAAGTTGAGTAATACCTATAAAGCCGTACATCCTCAAAGCTTTATTCAAGAGCCGTACAACTGAATTGAACATAATTAATTAAATGTAACCTCCTCATTAGAACATTATTTTTTTCCTCAAAATGACTGCAAAATTACTACAAATACAATGAATAAAAAAAAATTGATTTAGGATCTAGTGTGCTGATACATGAATCGCCACACAAAAGAATAAAATTCAATTCAATTCAATTCAATTCAAAGAATAATACATAACTGACTCAATCTCTTTCTTCCATCTCTCAGTGATGACCATATATAACTGGAATTGGAAAATGCATACAGTGCTTTGCATTTTGCCTTTGAATTCTGCTTCCTCCACCCATCCATCCCCCTCCATCCTTAACTCCACACATACCCATTGATTAGCGGCCTGGCTCTCCCGCTGGCCCTAATGGAGCTGAGAGCCCGATCGTGTGATCGCTGCATCTCTTTTGTGGCGTCTCAGCCCCAGCCTGAAAGCAGCCCGAGCCTCGCAATCACCCTAATGCACGAGTGTCGGCCATTACTGTCAACTGCGCTAGCATGGCGTCCATACATTTGTCCCCTGTAACCCCCGGCGACCCCTCCTATTCCTGGCCGGATTAATGCACGTCCCGGGGCTTGACTGACACACTCTCCATACTGGCTTAAACACTGAATCCATGGCCGCTGTGCTCGATTAGACGTGTGGTTTAATTAAAAGGTCTGTCAGATATATGGCGGCTCCAAGTATCTGTCATGGCGTCGGATGAAGGGTGAAGGTTAAGGCCAGAGGGCGGCGAGGTGAAGTCCAACAGTAGCTATAAACATTTCTCCAGCTCTGGGCAGAGGAGCTATCACTCAGAATGATGTATAGTAAGCCAGTGACCACAGAGAGAGAGAAGGAGGGGAAGAGAGAAGTCTGACGGAAAGAGGAAAAAGGCGTTAAAACCAGCACTTAGCGCGAATCGAGCTGGAGGTGCAGGGCTGAGCTCAATGGCTTTATTGTTCGAGGCTTGACGGCATGCCAGGAAGCTGAGAAATATTAAATAGTGGAACATTAAACAATGGTTTACACAACAGTAAAACAGAACTCGCTCCTCCTGTCTGTATAAAGCGACGGTTTTACGAGGACGCTTGCACCACTGCAGGGCATGGATCAGAACGAGAAAGAAGATTCTTCTCTCCCTCTCTCTGATCTTACCGTCCAACAACAAAAAACCCCAGGGAGTGCAAGTCAGAGATAAATACTATAGTATGCATCAAGAAATCTTTTTAAAGAATTTAACATGGTAATTCTGTACAAGCACAGTTGTTGCTGATTAGTCACATGGATTCTTTAGTTTGGTTGGTTTTAAATGGCTCCTGAGAAATAGTAACAAATCTCTGTAAATAGTTTTCTTTTATAGATGAAGAACATCAGGGCATCAGCGTGGACCGTTTAAAGGAACAGAAATTGCAGTTGTTGGGTTTTTTTTTCCTTCACCTCTCCACGCTCAAATACTTAGAACGAAACAATATCCAAACACTGGAAGGGTAAAACTTTTTTCTGTGTGGGGCCACTTTAGACTCAATGTTACCAAACATAGGAGCTCATTAGAGAAGCTTGACTCATGTGTTTCCAATCATAGAGGGAGTTCAGGTTTATCTGCCCTGCATGCTCTCTCTCTCTCTCTCTCTCTCTCTCTCTCTCTCTCTCTCTCTCTCTTCAGCTCTCTCTCATAATTTGGATGAGATCCACCCAAATTACTGCCCAGATTTCACTATAACATCATGTCTGCTTTACCCGAACTTAGGAAGAAACCATAATCTTTCAAAGAGTGCTAGGGGTTATGGACTTTTTTTTTTTTTAATTTACAGTTACACTCAGACTTGGGTTACAGCTTATTCTGTAGGTGCTGTCATCTGTCTTTCCTCATGACTTGCTGGCCATTTGTACCGGCCATCTACTACTAAGTGCTTTCTTTTAACTGCATCCTGGTGTAAACCCAGGTGTGTGTGAAGACACGAGGCTTAAAACTGGGGCTGGAAATGTTTATATATGGTATTTTGCTCAGTAGCGACCGGATGTGCACAATATACATATTATACATAATATATAGTATGTACAGTATATACTGTGTACATGAGCCTCCAAATGAGCCTTAATGGACCAAACTGACTTTTTGATATAAATGGAGGGCACCTGGATATGACTATATATATATATATATATATATATGTGTGTATATATATATATATATGTGTGTGTGTGTGTGTGTGTGTGTGTGTGTGTATGTTCACACTCAGCCCAGCTGGTAGCAACAAGTGATAATGAACTCATTAATTTTTTCACTCCCGCTAATATATATTATCATGCAAGCAGCGCTAACCGTGTTATTGTTCTTCTCGCTGTTGAGCTCAAATTTTACCGCTCTTCCAGCACCACTGAGCACACAGTTTAAAACCACGAACCTGTTTTTGCCCAGAACAGTGGAAGGAGGGGGAAGAAGGCTTTTTTTCCAAACAAAAGCAGAGAGAAGAGGCGGTCTTGGATTAATTAGCGTCATTCGAAAAATCCTCCATCTCATTGCAACTGCAAGCGAGCCGTAATCGAACACTACTTCATGCTCAAGGAATTCCCAGGCAGATGCGACGGCCAGGCCCAACTTGTCTGTTTACCCTCCATCACAGCGAATTTACAAATCGAGTCTGAGGAATTGGCGGGGGCTTTGAAACATTTGCGTGGTTGATTGTGTAGATTCAGTTTGATGTTGAGCAGGTATGCCGTGCAGCGCGCCTGCAAAATTCTGTTTGGAATCGAAACCGTTCTGCCTGTTTTGAGTTAAGGAATAATTAGGAGTGTTTGCTCTCTCTCTCTCTCTCTCTCTCTCTCTCTCTCTCTCTCTCTCTCTCTCATATGCTTAAATCTGCCAAGGATGGAAGAGCTGCTTTGTTTTTTCAAAGGCGACTGAATGACTGCTCCCTAAATTGTCTTTATTCAGTTTGTATAGAACTCAAACTGTAAATAAATAGTAGTCGTGGTTACAGAGCTCCATTTTTAATACAAAGGAAATGATTAATGCATTATTTTTGGATTTAAATAAGTAGATGTTCATCAAAATTCAGTTCAGCTATTACTGTTGTACTCTTCTTTTATTTCTCCTGTGAAATTAAGTTAAAATACCACATGTTTCCTGGAGTGGATTTCATTTCTCTAGCAAAGGTGTGCCGGCCAGTGGAATCTTAGCCGTTGGTCACATGCCAAGAAAACGCATGTTCTTTTGTTGTTGTTGTTTTTTTTTTTTTGTTTGTTTGGCCTCTCTAGATTTACTGAGAATGTATGATCCATTAGTTACTAAGTGCTTTCAATAGCAAAACCGTAATATCAAAACGTATCCCACCCCTGACACTCGTATATAATTCTATTTGATATTTCAATAAATAAATATTTGAAATTGTAATGTAAGACGGACTTTCAGGTTGGTTTATAATTTATGGTTTCCTGGTTTTGAGCCTCTTGCCCAGAGTGCACTACACACACAAATTCAGCAGCTGCAGAAACTACATACACACACACACACACACACACACACACACACACATACACAGCCTCATTAAGGGCGGCTCTTGTTAAGATCATGACACTCTGGCAAACCGAGTCTGTAAATTCTTTCCCCCGGCTCTGGGCAGTTCTGTGGCTGGGCCTGCCAGTCCTGCATGAAGGGAAGAAAAGGCCACGAAGAAAAAGAAGGAAAAGGGAAAACCACACACACCAAACTACATCATGAGGATAGAGGGGTTTTTGCTAATCTCCATTAGCAGTTGCAAGCTGGTCTTTGTGCTAAACACAAACCGGTGTTTTCTGTTGGCTCTTTGATGCTATGCCAGGCTGTGTGCTTGTGTGTGTGTGTGTGTGTGTGTGTGTGTGTGTGTGTGTGTGTGTGTGTGTATGTGTGTGTATGTGTGTGTGTGTGTGTGTGTGATCGAACAGATTGCAGGTAGAACATGTAATGTAGCTGGACTCTGATCCTGCCGACGTTGCTTTCCCTGCTGACGCTCTCATGTTTCTCTATCTCACTCTTCCTCAAGAAACAGGCCAGCTCTTCTGACAGTTGTAGCTTAGCAACATAATAAAAAAATTAAATCTGGTAGGATTTGCTACTTTTATTTTCACTGTCTGTTCTCCACGGTTCTTCCGCCAAAGCCTATGCAACCTCCATTGGAGACATCAAGTTATTTCAAATAATCAGGCACTGAAACTCCAGGAATGGAATTTACAATCCTCGTTCATTAAGCCTCACTCTTGAACTTGTTGTCGAGGTCGACTCACAAGTCGGCTGATCTCTCCCGCTAAATAACTAGCCACCGATCTCCTACCACAATTAGGGAGTGCGTGTCATTTTACCCCATGTGTGGCACATTTTCATTCTCCCTCAGCGGGGGGCGCCGCTATGATTAGCCTCATTATTCAAAGTCAGTGTGGGCTCACTGTTAAGAGTCATTTAGCCTTTATGTACTCATTTTGAAATGGACCTCGTCTGATGATGGGCTACACAAATGAAAGAGAACAAGAAGAACAAAAAAAAGTGTCAATCCAGGCTGATATTCAAAGAACATCTATATAGTGGATCATAATTGCTTCTTCCAAGGAGACTTTATATACCAATCTGATTCTTGATGAAATATTACAGTGAATTCACAGTTCTCCTCATATATTCCTATATAATCTAATGCTCACTTTACCCTAAGCGCTGAATCTTTGGCTGTGTTTTGTAATGGAATGTTTCTACAATCTCTGTCCAGCCTTAAACTTCCTTTACATCATGTGCTTGGTTAAAAGTTACGCTCTCATGCGGCAGCCTCAACCCTGAGCCTGATTTTTTCTGACCGTTGGTCTTAATGGGCAAATGGAGGACTGATCCAGCCACCTGGGCATTAAAACCAAGGCACAAGTGGAACCATGGCGAAGATAAAACCTTTAGCGGTCTCCCGGCTTGGCAGGAGGGAGAGAGCCGTGCCCTGTGCCGTCTCTGTGCCCTTGTGTTGCATTTATACATGCGCCGTCCTCCCTCCTGCACCTGCCCAGCCATAATGAGTCAATATATCTCCTCTCTAATTGCCCTAAATACATATCATAAAGCCTGGCCGTAAAAGGCGGACTTCCAAAGCTGACTAGTAAAGCAAAAACACATAACGCACCAGCGCCATACCTCAGCCGGCCATAACGAGAGCCTGTAAATTATTGGGTGAGGGGGGCACTGTTTCATTATCAAGGTGCAGCCTGAAAAAAAAAGAACTTTTTTCTTCAGCTTCAGGTCTTTTTTCTGTTGTACTTTGTCTTTTTTTTTTTTTTTTTTTTTTTTTTTTTAAATTATGCCCTCTGATGTATGAATGTGGTTCAGTATGTGTGTGTATTGCATGCAACCCAAGTTCTTGAAACTTCCTTGTGTGGAAAAGTACACTTACAGCTCACTGTGAGATTTCCCTTGATGTATGAATTAGTATAGCTGATGATACACATATAAATACACATCATTACAACATAAGCTACTCTAAAAAGACTGAAGACAGCAGCCAACCCTCAGTCTTCATACCCATTAATCTCCTCACACAATGACAAGTCACTAAATACACAGCTTTGAACGCCACCTTTTTTTTACACAGCCATCTCTCTATCCATCTATCTGTTGAGTTAAACGCTCCAGTGAGTCAGAACCGCTGGCCAGCTTCCTCTCCCAGTGCAGCTTTGAGTGTGTTGCCGAGGGGTTAAGAGGGTCAGGAGCCGGGGTCATTGAGCACACGGGTTAAATGAGAAGAACGGGACCCCTTTCCCTCCATCCTCTCATCAGTCTCGCCTTTCTCTCCAAGTCTCTTCAGTAATGAGCCTCTCTGCCTTTCCTCTGGATCTGTCGGCATCTCTTAACAGGGCTTCAGTGCTGTTGAGCACTAATGCGTGCCAGGCGTTAAAGAGGGAAAAGTCCTACACAGGCTGTGGCAACACGCCATTTTTAACAGAACTGTAATTATTCAATAAAGTCATGAATGTTAATATGAAACAAGAAAAGTTGTACATGAGTGTGGTGTTTTCTAAAAAGAAAGCAGAACACAATTATGAATTATTATTATTGTCATGTCATTATGATCACCAGCTCTATAGGGTACCTTAGGGGAGGCTATGGGGCAGCACCTGCCACCCCAGCTGCATTTCAATATATTTCAAGGAAGGTGAGGATTCCCTGTGTTTTTTTTCTCTCTGTATCTCTTTCTCCTTCTCATGTCTTCTCTTCCTTTCATTCTCTCAGTAATCACAGTGTCATCTGAGTTTTCAGTCTTTCTAGACATGTTTATGTTTCGCTGCGGTAATATTTCAGTTTTTGAAACATCCCTTGGACATCTGTTTGTGTGTGTGTGTGTGTGTGTGTGTGTGTGTCATGCCTGTGTTCTGTCACTGCTCTTGTCCTGGCAGCAGCTCTATCAGAGAGCTCATTCTCTCCACAGTGGCAGTTCGGCCTTCCTCTTACCAGCCGCACTGCAGGCCAGATGTGTTTTTACGAGTGTGGCCAGCCATAGCTGCCTACTTTTTAATTAAGCAGAGGCCTGCCCTCTCGAAATGAGGAGCCCCTGCAATCATAATTGCCTTATGGATGAGAGTGAGCCACAGTTAAATGTACCCACTCACACACACAGACGTATATATACATACACACACACACACACACACACACACACACCCATAACACATAGTCGTGGGATGAGGGGGTTTCCTCATAAATTTTATTACTCCTCACAGATTTCCAAAGCTGTGTGTGCGAGTAGTCGGGATCGGTTCACATTCACTAATATAAGTAATGATACACCTGTGTTGTGTGTTGGCTCCATAATGACAGCACAAAGGGGAAACAGGTAGTAAATCCTGTAGGTTTAGCATCACATACTCTAACAGAGAACCAGTCACAGAAATTTAGAAGGTGTGTGTGTGTGTGTGTGTGTGTGTGTGTGTGTGTGTGTGTGTTAGAGAGAGAGAGAGAGAGAGAGAGAGAGAGAG
>JAQMYF010000012.1:12206056-12230152 GCA_030014195.1 Neosilurus mollespiculum | reverse complement strand
CATAATAATAATAATAATAATAATAATAAGAAGAAGAAGAAGAAGAAGAACAACAACAACAACAACAACAACAACAACAACAACAATAATAATAATAATAATAATAATAATAATAATAATAATGACGAATCGTTTATTGTGGTGAATATTCCGTTTCCCTTAGAAAAAAACTTTTTCCCAACTTCTGAAACATACATGTCAACTGTCACCGCATTGGGGGCTGATTGAGTTACCGCAGCGTTTGTTTACGTTAAAACCCCGACGCTATACTACACAGTGTGAAAAATTAGCACACCGCCTACTGTAACTATAGTAACTTATGGTGGCCTACTATTTTTGTCACCCTATCTAGTACAGTAGTATGTGGTTTGGGCCGAAGCCCGTGTGTGTGTGTGTGTGTGTGTGTGTGTGTGTGTGTGTGGGCTCTGTTTTGGGATGGTGTTGAGCGCCCCCGTGAGGTGACGGTGTGAAGCGTCTCTAATATTTTGGCCTTATTGTTTCTTTGATTAATGATTTGTTCAGTTCAACTCAACTGTTTTACATATTTCCGCTCTCCTTATCCGTTTAATCGTGTCGGCTAACACACAGTGTGTAGATTAATAACCTTCATGCATACCCCTATTTCCTCCAAATGTGATTCTGGTGAAAGCTGTGTTGAATTTTGGGTGTGTAAATTCTTTGTAATTATGCTTCTTTATTCACCGCGCCAGTGCCGCGCTGTGTTTTCTTGGCGGAGCGTCAATGAACAAATGATTTGTATTATAGGAAAAATAATCACGCAATATTTACATTTAAATGTCTTTCTCTGATCTGTTTTTATTGTTGAAATTTAGCTAGTAAGGAAATTGTCAGGTAAAGTCGTCAGTTTCATATAATATTTGCTTTTAATTTCAGCTTTGCATTATAGTTTTTTTCTAATTCGTTCATTATGCTTTTCTCTTCTGCAAAAATTTAAATAATGGAAGCGTGTTTGAATTATTTTGATCTGAAATTAAACAGGTGGCAAAGTCGGCTTCAAAAGAAAAGGTCTACAATTTGCAATTCAAATGCTATTTTATAATAATAATAATAATAATAATAATAATAATAACAATAATATTAATAATAATAATAATACTGTTTATGAATATAATTATATGAATTATAATTATAATTATACATTTATTACTGGAGAAGTGGTGCTTGATACATATATTTTTTTCTTACTTGTCCTGTGTTTGTTTCTCTCTAAATCATTTTGTGCAGATTTATTATAAAGCCATTAGGGACATTGAGGTTGGGGAGGAGCTGCTGGTTTCTATGAAGGACGGAGTTTTTCCCGAGGGCTCGATGGCACCTAACCTTGAAGGTAAGATGAATGCACCAAATAAACGCTGCTCTTAAACAAAACTCCGCCGCAAACACACACACACACACACACACACACACACGATTAGTATTCTGCTGAAGCTCTGTGTGTGTGTGTGTGTGTGTGTGTGTGTGCGTACGCGCGTGTGTATATCTGTCTGTCTGTATTTGTGTGTGCGCGCGCGGCCTATAACTCAATTTGAATTTATTTATAATTTGAATTTGAGCGGAAGCAGGACTAATAAATTTTTTATGGAGATAAAAACTAAACTAATGAATGCTGATTTGGGGAATTAATAGACACTATTAATTAATTACTCTGTTAATAAATATTGAACTATTAATAATATTGTATTAATTACTTATACCCACAACTATTATTTATAAACTGCTTTGTTTTATGAGAATATAAAAAATGATGAGGAAGCATTAAAACAGTTTTAAAAATATAGATGCAAAAATAGGCCACGACTCACTGTGAATTATATTTATTAAATTTTTAAAATTATAATATTATTTCAAAACCCTTAAATGCTTGAGCACACATGCCTTGTATCTCAGATGTGGAAGTAAATGAGATGATGATGATAATGATGATGATTATTATTATTATTATTATTATTATTATTATTATTATTATTATTATTATTATTATTAGTTTCTCTGTCTGGTCTTCAAATTGGATTTTAGTATATAATCTGTTACTGTGGTTGGTTTGAGGATTCCCTTTAATTTTAGAGGAGAAACTATGAATAATGTATGATTTTCACATAAAATGTGTTTGCTGCAGGCATTTTTTAATATACTGTTTTTTGTTCAATAGATTCTCATGAACTTTCTGCAGAGAGAGAGAGAGAGAGAGAGAGAGAGAGAGAGAGAGAGAGAGAGAGAGAGAGCATGTTAGGAATGGAGCAATGGCCTCTGAAAGGGCAAAAGTGAGAGGAAAGTGAGAGGAAAGTGAGAGATCTTGGCTAAGATAGAAACAGAGCCATCGAGAGAGCCTGTGCAGATGCAGCAGAGTCGGGCCAATTCAAAATGAAATGAAAAGACGGAATGAAAAGACAGAAACACAAAAGGGAGTGAACATGGTCAAGAGAGTCAGTCTGTCAGACAGAGTCTGAGAGGCCAACAGATAGAAGGAATAAGAAAGAGAAAAAGAATGAAGGAGAGAGGGCTCTAGTCCTCTTCCTTTTGGCTTATCGATGCTGGAATTTGGAGTGGGGCTTGAGGAGTCTCAGGGGACCTCACCCATGCTCACAGATTAGCCGCTAAACTGCACATAATTGTATTCCCCCTACTTCTCTCCAAGAGCTATTAGTTTCCCACTCCCCTCCTTTTTTCCAGCATTCTCGGTCCTTAGTGCTGCTGATGGGACAGAGAGATAATAAAAAATTTTTTATGCCCCTTTGGCATTCAGTATGCTCTTTAAGGTTGCTGAACTTAAAATGCTGCAAAAACATCAGGATGTCATCATGGAAAAGTTTGCTGGTTTATTAGTTTGACCTTGGTGATATTAGTAAGTAATATTATATCAAACTTAGCTCTGTAGGCTAAAACCGGAAATCCATTGTTTATTTTTTGGCAGTTCCTGCTTCCTACTTCTTACTACTTCCCGTGTTCATTGTGAGTTTTAAGTAATTAACACGGTTATTGAAAGAATGTTAATTTGTCATATTCTTGAAGTCATCTACTTCACCAAACATCCTCTTATGCTTATCTTTACACATGATTATTATCTGTTTCGAGACCTAGCTTGAATCTGAAACTATTTTACTGCCTCAGAATGTTTGAGTGATATCAGTAAAAACGATTACTGCTAATAATAGATTGCGTCTTGATTTGAAGACAGCTATGCAATCAATTTGGAATGTTTTGTCACCTTCAGATGAGCAGATGTACCGCTGTGAAGACTGTGATGAGCTCTTCTCGTCAAAGCTGGAGTTGCGACGGCACCAGAAATACTCGTGCAACACCGGCAGCTCCATTTTCGATTCGTTAAGTGAAGACCTCAAACAGGAGCGGGACGACAATGACGAACCAGTGTATGAGTGTAAAGACTGTGAAAAGATCTTTCCCAGCGAGTATAGGTCAGTGTCAGGGGCAACATTGCTGTTCCCATGATTGAACTTAAGTTACGTTGTTAAATAAATAAATAAATACAAACATTGGATGCAAATTCCTGAAATGTTGATGCTAAAGTTTAGATTTTAATATGATTTCTTAGTCTTGGCCAGCATATGGTTGTGCATACAGAAGAGAGGGAGTACAAGTGTGACCAGTGCCCCAAAGCTTTCAACTGGAAATCTAACCTCATTCGTCATCAGATGTCACATGACAGTGGAAAGCGATTTGAGTGTGAAAACTGTGATAAGGTACTAATTTAATTTGGTAACCAGCTGTTAAACCATATTAAATGAGATCAAATGCTGTAAGTATAAGCAATAAAAGTCATTAACTGCAACTATATTGTGGTATTCAGTCTAGTAATCACATGGTGAGACTGTCTCTGTAAAATGCTATTCACATGTTCAGCACATGCTTGGCAGTGTTTTTAATCTGGCACATTCTGGTTGCTGTGTTTTCTGCAGGTATTCACAGACCCCAGCAACCTGCAGCGCCACATTCGCTCACAGCATGTCGGTGCCCGTGCCCACACCTGCCCTGAGTGTGGCAAGACCTTCGCCACATCCTCAGGTCTGAAGCAGCACAAGCACATCCACAGCAGTGTGAAGCCCTTTATGTGTAAGTTCATGTGTGTGCTTGCTTGAATAAGCCTCTAATGCAACTTTTTAGATAGCGCCATCCTAATGAAATTCTGGAGCTTTCTTTCTTATTTTGAATTGTTTTGGTTTACTTCACTTTGGGTACATTTTCCTTTGTTCCACTTACCTCCCTGTACTGGGTTCTCTACCTGGGAACATGTATTTTATTTGTAAATACTCCAGATTTCTCTGCTTTATCTAATATCATTCATATCTAGTATCATTTTTGATGTGTTAAACTGCATGAGTAAACTTGTTAATACTGAAATGAATTCGCCTGATGAGTCTAATTACAGTATGTTAATAGAATTAATCAGGCATGTGTGTTCTACCAGGTGAGGTGTGTCACAAGTCCTATACCCAGTTTTCCAACCTGTGCCGCCACAAGCGAATGCATGCAGACTGCCGCACCCAGATCAAGTGCAAGGACTGTGGGCAAATGTTCAGCACTACCTCCTCCCTCAATAAGCATCGGCGCTTCTGCGAGGGAAAGAACCATTATAGTCCTGGAGGCATATTCACGCCAGGCATCGCTATGACCTCCAGTCCCATCATGGGCAAGTCCAAGCCGCATCCTGGCTTAAATCATGCTGGACTTGGCTTCGGGGATTACTTCCCCTCTCGCCCGCATCATCCAGGCCTCCCCTTCTCTACTGCTCCTCCTGCATTCCCATCGCTTTCCCATGGCTTCACAGGTATCTTCCCACCGTCACTGTATCCTAGGCCCACACTGTTACCCCCTAGCCCATTACTAAAGAGTCCACTGAGTAACAGTCAAGATGGGAAGTTTCCGCATAGTCCGCTTGATGCCCCTGCTCTCTCTGTGGTCACATCTGTTAGCAACACCAATGGCAATGCCAGTAGTGGCTTTAGCCAGTCAGAGGTGAATCGTGAGTCTAAGCAGGACCTTTCCATGTCAGACAGCAAAAATAAGGTGAAAATGAGTGACATGTCTGATGGCAGCGATTTAGAGGACGTTAACACCACCAGTGGCACTGATCTAGACACCACCACCGGCACTGTTTCTGGTTCTGATCTGGACAGCGAGGCAGAGAGTGAGCGAGAGAAGAGTCGAAGAAAACACAGGCAGGAAGGCAAACAAGAGGAGGTCAATAGCAGTATAGTGTCCGTGTCCAGCTCAGGTAACCTTCCTCATGATCGCCCTTTCCTTTCTTCCCAGCATTCCTTCTTTCCTCCACCTGATGAGCAGGCACTCCCACCAACTGGTGCCACAACTGACTCTATCAAAGCCATCGCTTCCATTGCTGAAAAGTACTTTGGGCCAGGCTTTATGGGCTTGCAGGAGAAGAAAATGGGCTCCTTGTCTTACCCATCCATGTTCCCCTTTCAGTTCTTACCCAACTTTCCACATTCCTTGTACCCTTTCACAGACAGAGCACTCAACCCTAACATGTTCCTTAAACCAGAACCCAAATCACCTCGTGAGCACATACAGAAAATGGCTACTACCACTGCTGCAGAGTCACCCTTTGACCTCACCACCAAGCCCAAAGAAGTGAAACCTTTTCCTCCACCATCCATCAAGCCTTCTAGTGCACTTCTTCACAGTGGTGAGGATCAGCCTCTGGATCTGAGCATCGGAGGCCGAAGCAGAGCCAGTCAGAATGGTCGAACGCCTGAGCAGCGGAAGAATCATGTCCATAGCACCAACTGCAAGACGCCAGCTAAAGATGAGCATCCAGTGCTGAGCCAGTCTCAGAACCTCCACCAGCCCCAGATGCCTCAGCAGCAAGTGTCCCTTCCGCAGCCTCCTCCTCAGCAGCAGCCCTCACTCCACTATGCCAAGCCTTCGCCCTTCTTCATGGATCCCATCTACAGGTATTTTCATCCGAGGGGGTCACATTACAGTGTTGGATGTCAGTCCAAATTGCCACTCTACAGTAAAAGTTGGTTTTAGATTTATATACCAGACTAATTATCAAAACGATGCCCTTCGTTCATACGTAACCCTCTGTGTTGTTGTCCAGCAGGGTGGAGAAAAGGAAGTTGATAGATCCTGTAGGAGCACTGAAGGAGAAGTACCTGAGACCGTCTCCACTGCTCTTCCACCCTCAGGTATCTTTGTACACATCTGTAATCTCTCAAAAGACCATTCAATCAGAACAGGAATGTCAATCCTAAAAAAAAAAAAATATTCTGGTCCTTTTGGTGCAGTTGTACATGTCTTGGTTTATTGTGGAAAGTGCGGCAAAATAATACAGCAGTAATAATAACATTTTAATGCGGGTAAAAATTTTAATAATTGAAACTTGAATTTTTATCAATTTTTAACACTTTTATCATCTACAAACCACAACAAAAGAGTTCTATACTATTATTGTTACAAGAAGTCACTATCCTATATACTATAGTATATACTATATACTATAACTGTCTGCATGGAAGTTATCTTCAGTATTAATGCTTGCTGTAGTATGCATAAGGATTCAATACCTCTTAAACCTCACACTGTGATATTGTGTTTGTTCTGTCTATTGCTCTCCACCTTAATGTTTAAACCTGCCTACTACTGACCAGTTTTGTTTGAAATTGAGCCATGATAAGGTAGAGGTGCATTTTAATTGGACTGGATGCTAATCAGAGATTTACGATAAACTTGAAAGTGTACAGACCGTTCTGCCATTAAGAGTGCGTCAAGTTCAGTTTGTTATCTTCTGCTCTGAAAAACAATCCCTCATTGTTTCTGGTAGCATTTCATACTTTGCCCACCTTTGAGCGATGATAAAATGAAAATATTATTAATAACGACCTTTTGAATTGAAGCAAGCTGTCCTGTGTAATGCTGAAGCACAGCTAAGTTTAGGCAGAGCATTGTTTCTGTGTAGCTCTAACTCTGAGGCCCACTGCTAAATAACTTCCTACCATTTTTTTGCTCTGGCCGCCTAGATAATGTCTACATGTCCATCAGACACTTCCTGTGTTTGTGTGCAGTAGAATGGCCCCTCTTGTTGGGAACTGTCTTATCTACTTTGTAAATCTGTTCTCTATCGATGCGAAGCTGCCTCCCCCACACCCCAAGCCCTTCTTTCTCCATTTCTCTCACTCTTTTCTCATCCACCTCCCTTCTCTTTTCCAGTCTGTTCTCATGTGAATGGCATGAGGACAGCTGCGTAGACCTGGATCGAGAGAGAAGATTGCTATCGATGTTAAGGCGATGTTTGTGATTAGTGTCTTTTCCATGCTTCTTATATCCTCGAAATGCAATAGGGAGGAGTGCGAGACATGTATAGTATATTCATGTCATCAATAAATGATAATGCCTTAGAAAACCTATACATAAATGTAAAAAAAAAATTTCTTGGATCATTGACAGAAATTTCTGTTTGATTTACTATATGAAAATAATTCTACTGTGAATAAAGAGCTACCATGTGTATTCAAAGATATAAACAGTATAATGGACATTCAGTGATCCACTCAAGTTTAGTTAGTGAAGTGATGAAATGAAGGTAGTCAGACATAAAAAAAATAAATAAATTGAGACAGTATGTCTGTTTCCATGTTTATTCATATTCCAAAAGCAGGAAGGATGTAAGCTGTTTTTGGCCATCGGGACACATAGCTAAGCCTTTGTTCTGTGTCTAATGGGGAAGGCTATCAGCAAGGGGTATCTTAAACCGCATTGTACGTGTACCGTTTTCGGAGGTGAATAGCTCATTCAGAGGCTTCTCTCTGAGACTTGTCGGGAACAAAGTGGAGGTCCAGGGGCTCCCACGGGGCTGCTCGAGTGGCTGCTAACGTGGCATAGGTCAGGGAGGTGACTCCTGAACAGCACAATCAAGTCTCGACCTTCTGATATACAGCTTCCTCTGGCCTTCCGCCCTGTCTCGTAATGATGCGAAACTCCCCTGCTCTCTGCCAGAGCCCCCACCATCAATGTTATTGTATTTGTCAGGTAGCAGGACACAACAAAACATAATAAAGAGGTCATGGTTTGTACAACCATTTGCCGAGCGGTCATTTTTGCAGCCAAAATAATGGTTGATCTTAGTCAGAGCAAACCACACCAACAACAAAATAATTCCCATTTAAAGTGGTCCAAGATAAGATCCTATATGGATCAGATATCAGAATTAAACCTCTGTCTATAGGCGCAAAGGCCCGAAAAGCAGTTAGGGGAAATCCCCTGTTGGGGAAAAAGTTATTCCCTTTAGACCTTTTGGACTTTTTACATCTCACTTGAAATGAAAAAGCACTACAAATATTCTGTCCGTAAGCATATGTATATTTTTTTCTACAGGCCTAATGGTATATGCATATACTGTGCTTCAGAGAAACTTCAATACTACCAATAAGTCTGCTTCATTCTACTGAAATGTTATGCTTCTCTGCAGTGTTATATATGTTGTTAAGACCGCTTGTTAAGACACCCCCCACCCCTACCTGTTATAAAAGCTACTGTAGGCATATATCGTATAAGGATCTCCTTTTTTTTTAGGTGTCGGCAATGGAGAACATGACTGAGAAGCTAGAGAACTTTGGCACTTTGAAACTGGACGCTCCCAACTCGCTACAGCACTCCTCACATCACCTCTTTAACTTCCGCTCCCCTCCTCCTTCCCTGTCTGACGCGATCCTCCGCAAAGGCAAAGAACGCTATGCCTGCAGGTAAGTACAGTTTTTCGAATACATTTCTCTCAGGCCATTTCACATTCCTTCCAGTTCTATTAAACATATCTGCTTACTGGTGTTATGCATAAACCGGAACTGTGACACTTAAGCTCACCTGTATCTTAAACCATTTTCTTCTGCTGCAGGTACTGTGGGAAAATCTTTCCCAGATCGGCTAATCTTACCAGGCACTTACGAACACACACAGGAGAGCAACCCTACAGGTAAGCCGCTCAAAACCTTATTTCTGTTTCTAACACAAAACCACACATAGAGGTAACTTCAGCCACTTGAGTCTCCACAGTCCACCAATCTAAACATACTGAAGTGTCACCATCACGTCATGATCTAGCAGTTTACTCCATCTTGTGACATGCCTATTTTGGAAAACCAAGAGCAAATATTTCACTCAGGCTTGTCTGACACTCAGACACAAACACGCCCTAGGAAAAATGGGAACATTTCTGCTGTTTGTTCAGCACAAGTTACAGGCCTTGTCCCAGTGATTCAGAGACACCCAAGAAAGACTGAATAAGAGAAGAAAAATGGGAGCACAAGAAAGCAAAATAAGATTGATTCTGTCTGTGCAGATGTTCTGGACTTAAAGCGGCAATGCAAGCTCTGGACAATGTTGGCCTTTAATAGCACCCTAGAGACATCCTTGCACTGTTTATATAGCAGCTTAATTAGCACAGATTTGGCTCCATTCCAGCTATGCACAGCCCTATGCTGTGAGGATGAGGGTCTTCTGAAGAGGGGGGCCCTTTGATTTTTTTTTTTTTTGGATGCTGTGGCCATAAGCAGGGCATCAGGCTAATGGAGGAAAATGAACAAAAACACAAACAGAACTCTACATGTCTGATGACCAGTTCCTCCTTTCTCTGTCAGATTGACTAAATCCAACCCTAGTTTCACAAAGAGCTGAAGTTTATGGTGCAGTAGAAGTGCTAATGAGTCTACAGTATATGGAGCATGTCTGGCTGGCTTCATGCACCATCAGTGATTCATGCAACACTTTTGTAAAGGTCCAAATAAAAATTAAAGTCTTTATTATCTGAGGAGTCAAATATGAGTTATATAAATTGTTTATGGATTTGTGTACATAAAACGAATATATTTTTGTATTTCTTTTCATTTGGATATACAGTACCTCCTGGTAGTTTATATAATGTCCCATTTTACGGGAAAGCGAAAGCGGGTTCAGACAAAATCTCTCCCCTCTCTGAGTTCCACATCTCTACCGCTGTGGAGGCATTCGGCGAGATAGAGAGCTTACCATGGGACACGGTCACTGCATGGTTGGCTCCTTTGCAACAATCCCTTGATTAGCTCATTTAGAAACAATTTACCCTAACAAATAGTAGACATCATCATCATCATCATCATCATCTCCCCTCACCACTTTGAGGGAAATAAGGTTGAGGCGGGCCAGTATCAGAGCTGGACTGCACTCAGCCATCTTCATGCTTCATTGTAGTAGGTTATTTGCCTTGAACGAGATGCTATCGCCTCAACTCTTTGCAGTGAAATTGGCCCAGTAGTGCTGACCATTGAAAGACCCCATTCAGATTGTAACGCTCCATGTACAGTCCTTGTAACACTAGAGGAAAAACTCAAAGATGATGAAGTAATTTGAAGTCCCCTTGGACAGGCTAATAAAAATAAACCAAACAGGGGGTAGAACTGGCCATTAAAGAAAGAACGCTGTCTTGGCATTTTACCATTCTCTATGAACCATAATGCACCAAGTCTGGAACTTCACCCACAGACACACACAGACACACACCTACACACACACACACACACACACACACACACACCCGTGAACATAAATTGAAACATAAAAAGAGGCCTGCATCTTGATTCTGAGCACTTGATGACGAGTGATTTTCCCAAAGCAATTAGGCCTGAAAGTCAATCTTGCAAGCCAGCCACAGGAGTGCAGATCGAGCAGGGCCACCCAACAAAAGGGCCACTGTCCGGTGGGGCTGTTGACACGACTTTGCCATCGTGTTTGTTTATCAGCACATTAAATTGATGTTCTCCGGCCTATTCAGGATGGGCTGTCGTCGCGAACAAGCGGGCCAAAGAGACTTAGTGGAGAAGCCCAAGTCATGGCCCTCAGGGCTAGTTACTCAGTGCCAGAAAACATACTTGTACACACAAGTCACTGAAGAGTGTCCATCCCAGCTGTAGTAAGTTAATGCTCGAGTTAATGCACTTTAGGTTCTCTAGGCTAAGAATTGATTCTGTAAATGATTAGGCTGAACAAAGAAAGAGAGAATTAGACTCACATTCATCTTTTTCAAAGGAGATGAAGGAAGTTGGTTTGTTTTCCACAGGGGAAAGAAAATGAGATAATGGGTTGATTTTTTTTTAAAGTTACATATCAACCGAGTGAACAGTTTATATTAGCTGAACATCCTCTTGATAACACAGTATTAATGCACTTAGCTTGTGCTCTGAAAGCAGAGTCTCAGGAAGCTTTGTTTAGAGGGAGAAGAAATAATATGGAGCCATATATAATTTCTGGTTGAAAAAAAAATTTGTGAAGTCTATTAGGATGCTTAAGACAGGGGTACTCAAACTTTGGGCCCCAAAGATTGTCAACATTAATGCCCTTGCCCAAGTTACAAAACACAGGCATAGAATTAAAACCTGGGCTTGGCATTTGAGGACTAGTTTGAGAATCATCATTATAATATCTTCTACATGTTACAGCAGCAGTAGAGACAACGCCATTCACAACCACAGGGTGGTGTAATGCACAGCACAGCTCTCAAATATTACTCGGGGAAAGAAAGTTGCTTCAGTCATCAGACCTCTGTGAATGTGTGTTTTAAAATTATATTGTCATATCTGGACCTTCATTCTGTAAGTGACATATTTATAAATGTCAGTGAGTCTGACTCGCACTGATTACAGGGTGTAGTCATTTAAAACTGCCTTTAGAATCTTATCAAAATAAAAACCAACAACATGGAGGTAAAGAATACTGCCCATTCTCTGATTTCACTGTCAGAGCTGCAATGACAAATGTGTCCCCACCTAAAGAGCCCAATTGCCTGTAATGTTTTGGCCATGTTTATACTGAGGCATTCTACAGCTAGTGATTACTGTTTATATAGCTGAACAGGGAGCTCATTTAGGGTTATAATTCTCAGTTTCACCCCCCCAAATCTTTCTCCCTTCCTCTCTCTCTCTCTCTCTCTCTGTAGATGTAAATACTGTGACCGTTCCTTCAGCATCTCATCCAACCTCCAGAGACATGTTCGCAACATCCACAATAAAGAGAAGCCCTTTAAGTGCCACCTGTGTAACCGCTGCTTTGGTCAGCAGACCAATCTAGACCGCCACTTAAAGAAACACGAGCATGAGAATATCCCAGGTAAACATCCTGCACACATGAGTCCAAGGGTGCTCCGTTAGTTTGCCTAAACTCCCGTAATGTAATATTGGCTGTTATTACATGGCTTATTTAAATACTCGATTCTGATTGGTCAGTCATTGTTTGTTCTACAGTGTGTTAATTATTCTTAATAGACCATTGCTATGAAGTATTACATAATCAGAAAAAAAAAAAAAAACTTTTTTAAATGTATACATTTTTTCATTCAATATTTTGTGAATGTGTAATACGTGGCATAATGTAAAGTGAGCTGGCCATATCACATAATTAGCTCGTTCCAGGTGATACAGGACCCCTCCACTTTGCTTCCTGTACCCCTATCAGGTTTATTTTGCAATCATTACTGGCTCGCTGTACGTTATTCTTTAACACATAGCTTTGAAGTAATGCTATGGAATGTGTATAATATGTGTGTTGAGTTTTAAACTGTAAAATGAATGTGTAACAATCTCCGGGTCTGTCTGTTCTGTCATGTTTGTGTGGCAGTGAGCCAGCACTCTGGGATTCTCTCAAATTTGGGAACAAATATCTCCTCTCCAAACTCTGAACCTGACAATCACGCACTTTTAGATGAAAAAGAGGACTCGTATTTCTCTGAGATTAGGAATTTCATCTCCAACAGCGAGCTGAACCAGGCCTGCAGCTCCTCAGAGAAAAGGTAGATATTCACACACACACACACACACACACACACACACACACACACACACACTCCAACTGTGTTTTGAAGCTATAGTAACCAAGAGCATAACTCACAGGCAAGATTAGAGTCTGGAAGCTCAGCATGCTGTGCAGTTAAAGCCCGCTCCCTAGTGGCTGTGTGTGGAATGTGCTTACTGTGCAGTCTTAGAAAAGTGCACGCCTGGTTGCACAACATTTCCTTTAAAACTGCAGAGAATAACTTAAGGCATTTCAGAGAAGTGCATCTCTTATATTATACCTAGCCTTGTATGTGCAGAGCTGTTCAGAAATACACCAAATACAATCACTGGTGCCAGATATGAGGGTGTGTGTTGGGTTCTGTTCAGAGCTGGCTGGCTAAACTCACTCAGATTTCAAGAAATGTTCTGTGAAGCAGGTTTTTGTGATGTCTGTGCGAATAAAAACACAAACGCGTGAATTCTTCTTATGACACATAATGACTCTGCCCAATTTCAGCCTCGATACCCTGGCCTCATCCAGACACATGAAAGCTCTCACTCTGCCATCTGGGATCAATAGTCTTGTCCCTGTCTAGAAACCTCCTTTCTCGCAGCCTGGCATTTTAATATCTGTAATTCAAATAAGTGCTCTGTTTTCTGTCTCTTTGCAAATTGCTCTGGTCGAGACAGACAGGCAGCTGCAGGATCACTGCTCCTCAGAGTCCTCCCCACATCATTCATTTCCGTGTCTCTCGATCATCCCCGGTATTTAGTTGTCATTCCCTCTGGTTCTGTTAGGTTCTCTGATTTTGTTGTGACAGACATAAGGGTCTGTTAGGAATGACGGCACGTTCCTCCACACTTCCTTTCTGTCTGTACTTCTTCTGCTTGTTTTTGTCATAAAAGAAGGAGAATTTGTTGGTTTTGGAAGGTGGACATTGTTGGACTGATGTTGGATAAATAGTGTGTCCGGTCTGCCCCTCATCGTGACAGGCTGGGGGGGGGGGGTTGTAGTAGAGGTGGGGATGGGGGTTGAGACAGACCTTCAGGTTTAGCTGTCCCTGGGGACCCTCAGATTGAGGCATTTATCTGTGCTCTACATTGATGGAGCCCCACATCTCCTCCCTCCAGTTAAGGAAAACAGTGTTCTGACATGTTTAGACTGAGAGACAAAGCGCAGGTCTGTGGCAGGCCTTTCGATGTCTTCCGCACGCCATGGACTTTCTCCTGGGCCCGGGTCCAATTTGATTATGGGATATTTAAGCTTGAAGGAAAATAGAAAAAAAAAAGAGTCGTTCTTGAGTCCCCCATTTCCTTTCTTTTTTTTTTTTTTTTTATAAACCCAGCCCTCATATAGGCAGCTGATTCCTCTTTCATAAATGCTTGTCATTATATAGTCTGCTCCGATGGACTGCTCAAAGGGCAAAACAACTTAAAGGGACAGACTCTAGAAAGGCAGTGAGATCATGACTTTTTGAGGAGCTGGAAGGTTTGAACAGTGCGAGAGAACAGTCGAGTAAAAGTGAGAGAGTAGTAATAGAACGCCATGGTGCTGATAGGTGCTTTGCAGAGTAGCCATTTTCTGCAGAGCTCTATGGCACCGAGACAGGCTGTGATGATTGGATCTGACCCTCCTGCACTAGCCCGTCTCGCCTTTCTGGGATTAGCTAATTTATCATTGCCAGAATGTCTGTCGTTAATTACACAATGTGTGTGTTTGTCATTCGGGGGCCCTGCATGTTTTCAGGCTAAGGCCTGGCAGGGAAATCACAGGTCATTCAGCAGTGATGGATAGTAATTGGGTGGCTGGAACACGGTACACAGTGGTGATATTCGGCAGTCAGTCTATGACAGTAGATCTGCCATCACAGACCTGCTCTGGGGCTAAAACAGTCCATCTGAGGAGAGATGGAGCAAGCTCATTTAGTTATATGACCTTATGTTGTAGTAGTCAAACATGAGTGTACTGCGCCAAATGTAGTCTTCTGTACCAGGCCTGTATTTAATATCTGTAGGCACATTTAAAAAAAAAAAAAAAGACAGATGCAGGAGTCATGGTCACACTTGATTATTTCTAATAGATTCAATCCCTAGTTTTAAATAGTTTTTAAACAAGACCTTTTCTTATAAAATTTAGTTGAACCACATTTCTTCTGGGACTTTTACAGGTCAGAATTGACAGAGGATGAACGTCCCGAAAGCCACACCGTGACAGACTCCAAGCTCGAGGAGGAGGAAGAGGAAGCAGAGGGAGATGACGAAGATGAGGAAGGCTCACTAACAGAAAAGTCCCAGGATGAAATGACTTCTCCCGTCACCATGGTGCAAGGCACTTATGACGACGACGAGGAAGCCGCTCCACTCTCCATGACCTACGAACACCCACGCAGGTAAGACAGGTTGCAATCGGTTCTCGTCTCATTCATCCTCCATGTCCACACGAGCACTCTTTCATATGATCCAGATGTGGAAAGAACAGTAAATTATTTGCATAATTAATAAACGGAACACAAGATGGTGTCTTTTATTTTTTACTGCGTTTTTACTTCTATAATAATTTTTGCCAGACATGACTTTGATTATGTTACAAGCAAAACATAAGGATTCAGTCATTTATATTTGATGAATTAAGACTACAGACTGGATACTTTTCCACCAACATTATTTACTTCTGTATTCAGTGGATTAAGATTCCAAATCTGACTTTACTTTGAAAAAATAATAATAACATGGCCAGGGTTTAACATTGTCCACTCCGCAGCATCCACTATTGTCTGGTTAAAGGGAGGTGTAAAACTTACTAAGCGGCTAAAACTAACGGCTGTATGATATTTACTTTAGTTGTGCATGGTTGTGTATTAGACTGCCTGCCTGTACGTGCTCTCTGTGACACCATCGCTCCATGCCATCCCTCCATTAACACCATGTGCATGAACTGCATGAATCCCGCCTTACCCGGCTTCAACAGCCGTTCTGATTGGGCTAACCGAGGGCTCCCTCCCCTCTTCCCAACCCCTCGTCCCTCCTTCCTGGTGCAGGTGTATTGAGGAGGATGCAGGCCTGTTAGATCTGGAGCCTCTGCCTGGCTTTCCAAAGGGCCTGGAGCTCCATAAGCCTGCTGACGAGCCGTTTGACGTTAAAGACATTTTTAACACCTCCTTAGAGTCTGAGGCACTGAAAGAAACACTCTTGAGGCAGGCTAAAACCCAGGTATGCCTTTGCACCCACCTAAGGCACAAAGGGTGGGGGTCACTTCATTTGTGTCAACATGCTGGCTGACTAGTTTTCAGAAAGCCAGGATTGGGTGGTAAAAGTTACACTAAGATGGTTTGAAAGTCATGTTTATGAAAGTCTATATCAGACTGTATTATTAAAAGACTTTCTAGACGAACTAACTTTCCCTTCTCTTACATTCTTCCTCTAGTTTAATTTCAACAGAATAACTAGATAACATTCACTAACAAGTACTGCCCTTTTGTCTTCTAACTGCAATTCCCTATAGACACAAAACAACAAACCTCTTACACAACACCTCTTGAGTGATAATCATATGAATTTGCTTTATATTATTCCTTTGATGCAAGCTGCAGTTTGTCGTTTTTAGATTTTCTAACCTTTATTTCAGGCTTTTTGCAAATGTAGCTCCAGGAGAGATCTACCTACCATTTAAAATGCATATATAGATTCAACAGAGGGGCTGGTTGGGTGAAGGAGGAATGTCAGCAGAGGGCTCTAAAAATTACAAACTGCTCCTTTAAAGGCTTGAATCAGATTCTCAGTGCATTGCAGAATCTCTTATGTTAAACACGGTGCTCTTTTTTTTTTTGCCCCCTCCCTCCTGCAGGCTTATGCAATGATGCTCTCTCTGTCGGAGAACAACCCCCTGCATCCATCCTCCCAGAACTCACTAGACGCCTGGCTGAACATGGGAGGAGGCCCTTCAGAAACCAGCTCCTTTCACCCACTCAACCACATCTAAGCCCAGAGAGCAAGGAGACGGGGAGTGGTCGGAGGGAGAGGAGGAGGAGGAAAAAAGAGAGAGAAACAGACGGCTAGACACACACACAGAGAAGGAGAGAGCAAGTGAGCAGTAGAAATTGGTAAAGACCACCACGATGGAGATGCATGTGTTACAGTAGCACATGAAGACCAGTGATGCTTACAGTAGACGAATCACCATTTCGACTTGGAGATGGGGCGGGAAGGGGGGGGTTGGGGGGCTTAGCTGAAAGACTGTTTGCCGAAACAGACATGAACCAGTACAGCTGTAGGTATCTCCTTTCCACAACAGAGTGGCAAAAGACTGACCTCACCACTCCACTCTGTCCAACTCCAGACCTGTTTTAAAGCTCAGTCTGCAAGTTTTCTCCTTGGGAAAAAAAAACTTCCCACTGTATTCCAGTGACATTGCGAATCTCATTCATTATTCCTCATTAGGACAGCCATGCTTAAGTGACGATAGACAAAAGGAAAAGCAGAAGTTATTTTTGCTCATGTATGCTGATCTGATGCGATCGAGTCCCCAGACTACAGTATATATTCCACGCAGTGACACAATCAGACCACAAGAGGGCATACTGTGGTACCAAGACAGGGTCTGAACAGATTCTCTAGATGTCCCCATAAACTGCACTGTAGAACCAGTGACATTTTTTTTTTTTTAATCAGATGAGCCATAGAAATATACAGATCCACATCCAATCACATCACACCCTTCCTCTTTGATTATGTTGATCATTATCAGAGTGGTAGAACAAAAGCAAAGCTCAACTCAAAGCATGGCTACTCATCTTAACATATCACCCTAACCATGTTACTGTCAGGATTGCATTTTAACTCTTCACAGTTTTTTTTAAAGCATTAAATTATTCTCCTCCCAATGTTCTCATACATTCAAAACACTCTTTTTTGTATGTGATTTGTTCTTTGATCAACAGTATTGTTTTCTTTTGAGCATGTCTGTGCTTAAATTGTTAATATAATTATTTAGTGAAGGACCAAATTTGTATGATAATGTTGTAAGATGTACAAAATGATTTCAAATTTCATAGCAAAGAGTGTTCTGTGCCAAATAACCTTTTTTGTTTTTTTTCTTGGACAATCATTGATTTTTATTTCCCAGTGGTAATTTTGTTGCTGTTTTATTAGGTTTTTATTTCTCTCTTATTGCCTGTTCAGTCTTTGTATTTGATTTGAGGTGCATTTGATTTCTATTTATTTTAGTTGTTTTGTTGTTATAGGAAAAAAAAGATTGTAGAAAAAAAAGAAAGGAAAAACTGACCCAGTTTCACCCAGTAGTTGAAGGAATTAAATATGACCGAGACTTTTAATCTCATGATGCTCTGAAGGATATTGTATAGAGACCGGTATGCCAAAATGTAAATGACAAAAATCAATTATTTTATTTATAACTTTGGCATTGGCACCAGTCTGTTTGTGTTCATTGTGAGGTTTGTTTTTATTTTTCACTTGCTCGACCATTTTAAACTGTACATACAGTGTGTGATGTTGAACAAATGGTTGATTTTTTTTTTTTTTATTGAATCCTTTGATTAAAGCATCAGGTCACTTGAATGGTGGGGCATTATATTTGTACTGCTATAGTCAGTTTTACTTTTGATTTTAGTCTGCCCGCTTTAAGTACAATGAAAGAAAGGCTGTGTCAGTCTCTCGAACAGCTTCTAGTCCTGTGTTGTGTCGGAAACAGCATACCACTGTATCCAAAACAAATCCAAATTTTGTATTTACATCCCACAAAACCATCAGCACGAAGCCAGAAGCTTTGGACCTTGGATGCAACTGTGTTGTGTTCTCTCTCTCTCTCTTGCTCTTTTTTTTTTTTTTTTCATTCAGTCTTATTTCATACAAACATAAACAGCTGCTGTTAATCGAATGGGCTGGAATGGGATTAAAGCATCAGGATCACATGGTGAGCTGGGAAGTTTCTATTTCTAACGCTGATATGTAAGTGTACTTGAGGGTTGAGCAGGAAGCACAGCCCTTAAACCGTGCGTGTTACCCAAGTGCCAGGACTCAGGAGTCCTCGTGCAACTCTACTGAACTGTGAATCCAGCGCATGAATCGTACAGATAAAGACAACAGCGAAACACAAGCTCATGATGAATGTGTAGAATAGATTCACTGTGTTGCTAAAGTATCAAACCTCTAGCTTTTTTCATCAAACCTCTACTTTTCTTCTTTGGATGGCGATTAAAGGAAAAAAAGAAGTTGGATCTGTCATTCTTCCTTCTCCTATCACAGCTTTTTCCTTTACTCTCATATGCATATGGTTTAGAATGTGTGCAAATAGCACTTAAATTCACAGCACTCCTGACCTCTTAGTCCTCACCTGTCCCTTAAGTACTGCTTCCATTTGTTGTTTTGTTTTTTTTCCAATTTAATTCTCCAAATAAAGCCACTTGGTTTTAAACAAGCACTTCAACTACACTTTATTCATGAACATTATGAACCACACATTGTGTACCACCCTCAATAGAGAGAATTTACTTCTAATTTACTATAACTGTACCGCACTGTTCTAGTTATCTGCCACTAGATGGCGCCTCTGTGTCATTTTACCTTTTGACATAGTAGCTAGCTGTCCAAACCTAAACTGGCCTAGCTGGACATACTTAATCTTACTGCGTATGTTGAGGTTCATGATGTCACATACTACTGTAATAAGACAGCGCTGTAGGTGGTGGAGAAGTCAATCCATGACAAATGGTCTCAAACTGGTTTCGAGGTGGAAGTTGATGTGCCCCCCACCAAACCCCCCACCCTCGCCCCACCCCACCCCACTGTTACAACCCAAAACTAATGTAAAACCATAACTCGTTGTGGTTCCTCAAAAAAAAAGAAAAAGTGTATAGTGTTCAGCATAATGTCAGCAAATTTGTTTTTTAAACATTGGTTTGAAAATAGATGGTGCTTGTTTCATTTGGATCTGAGTTGTATATCGCTTCTGTTCTGTTTATTGAAAGAAACTGTTGTGCATGACTTGTGTTTTAGCGGTCATAATGGTGTCCATTTGTGAAACGTGTATCTTAAATTAAAAAGGAGGTAAAAAAAAAAAAGGTCATAAAAAATACTGAATTTGTAGATGCACTTATTGTACATGTGGTTAGGTTAGTAGGTTTGACTTTAAGTCCTGTTAACTGCCTTACCTGCAACAGGCAGATGGTTATTCAATTAAACATTATGCTTGTGGGAGAGAAATAATGAAAAAAAAAATCAAAAGGATTGTAGAATAATAATGAAAATTCTGATAATTGCAGTTCCTTTTTGATGCTTGTGATTATTGAAGATGTACTTTAGAGAAATTTCATGGAAAAGACATGATTCTGATGTTAATTCTGTAGAATAGATATGTATACCAAATGTAATCTTTCCAATGCTATGAAGAATTTATACATGAAATTGATATGCAATAAAAACCTGTGTGCTTTTTATATGAACTCTTGCCTTTTTCACGTGTGTGTGTGTGTGTGTGTGTGTTGATATCCTGTGTATTAATTTCCTCAACTTCATTTAACCTCCATGCAATGGCCTGGCGAGCTGTCCAGGGTGTACTCTGCCCTCGCCCAGAGTCGGCTGAGATGGGCGCCAGCCTCCCCGTGACCCTAATTAGGATTAAGGGCTTCAGAAAATGAATGAATGAATTTAACCTCCATCACTTGCAGATATCCATCTTCTGTGTCTCTTTTTGATCTGTTTTCTCAGTTCATAGTTTTTGATGGAGTTTTTGGACATCTTTATTTCCTCCTCTATGATAACTGTTTTTTTTTTAATCTCAAGAAGTCTAGCTCTGAGTGTTTCTGTCTGTCTGTGGGGCATTCCATCCTGTCGTCTTCTTTTTCTTCCTGTTATTATTATTATTATTATTACCATTATTATTATTGTGAAAGTATGGTGGCAGAATTGTTAGCATGTCCACATCACAGCAAGAAGGCCCTGGGTTCAAGTCCTGGGCTCGGTGAGGGTGTCTCAATGTTCAGTTTGCATGTTCTCCCTGTGCTGGAGTTCCTCCACGCACTCTGGTTTTCTCACACAGTCCAAACAAATGTACATTTAGACTAATTGGTTGTTCCAAATTGCCCCTAGCTGTGAGTGTGAATGGTTTTGTGTGTGTGTGTGTGTGTGTGTGTGTGTCTTGGCCCTGGAATGAATTGGCAAGCTGTATACCCCGCCATTGCCCAAGAATCAGCTGAGATGGGCTCCATCATTATTTTCAAAAATGCCAGAAATAAACCATAAGAATCTTAACCATGTCAATAGAACTATAGAAATGATCATGTGTAGTATTTACTTATACTTATGCTCAGTGGATGTTGCTGAAATGAATAGTCAGTGACATCCTTCTCACCAGGCAGTGGTAGCCTGATGGCAGGGTGATGGATTACTAATCCCAAGGTCGGGGGTTCAAGCCCCACTATCAACGGGTTCTCACTGCTGTCCCCCCAGTGCAGCTAACTGGGTTATCAAAGGCCGGCCATGTCTCTCACTGTCTATGGTGAGAGGCGTGTAAAAGAACCATTGCTGATTTTCGGCAAGAGTACTCTGCCTTCGCCCAAAGTTGGCTGAGATGGGCACCAGCCTCCCCGTGACCCTAATTAGGATTAAGTGGTTCAGAAAATGAATGAATCCATCACACCTTTGGCACATAAGTATTAATTTCGAACCTGAGAGGAAGCAGATGGAAATGGATTGCCACCAGGACTCTTTGAAATCTTGTTTGGTTTAAAGATTGAACTCTTAATGCAAACTCCTAGCAAATGTGTTGTACGAACCTAATTCATGTCTACAATCCTCTTTAAAATAAATTTCCATCTATACAAATGACTATGTTTTCTTTAACCCCTTTGATGTTATTTAGGATATTTTTTTAAACAACCATGACATTGTCCCTTTAATTAATGCTGCTCTTGGAAAACATTCATATTGTAGGAAGTAATAAGAACTCTTCTTCATTTTAACACTTATTATTTCCTAAAATTCAGTAAAAATGTCACAAAATATTTTTGCAATTCACCTCACATATAGCAGAGAAGTTCAGCTCTGCTTCATTTACTTATGAATTTACCAATCCACTTAATCCTACTAGGGATTAATAGATAGCTAGATGGCTATCTCAACCATCTCTGGGCAAAGGCGGGTACACCCTGAACAGCTCGCCAAACCGTTGCATGGCCAATACACACAAAACCATTCACACTCTCACCTAGAGTCAATTTGGAACAGCCAGTTAGCCCAATATGCATGTCATTGGACTGTAGGAGGAAACCGGAGTACCAAGAGGAAACCCATGTCAACACGGCGAGGGCATGCAAACTCCACTCAAAAACACCCGCACCGAGCCAAGGCCTCGAACCCTGGACCCTCTAGAGATAGTCATCCTCAAAAAATAACCCATCACTCATTTACTGAACTGCTTATTCCTTCTACTAGGGTCTCGGGGAGTCTCACGCTCACGCTCACACCTACAGGGAAATGTGGAACAGTTGGTTTGCCTAATGTGCATGTCATTGGACTGTAGGAGGAAACCAGAGTACCTGGAGGAAACCCATGCAAACACGTATAAACTCCACATAGAAACAGCCAATCCAAGCCTGGGACTTGAACCCATGACCTTCTACAGAAAATAAAACAAACAAATAAATAAATGAATAATAACAATAATAATAATAATAATAATAATAAATTGGGATTATTTAACAATGATTTTTTTAAATCTATACCAAATGTGACCTTAATAAAGCTGTAGGGATTAATTTACACACTGATTTAGTTGTTGATTGTGGTGGTGTGTTTGGTGGTGCTATCTGAGGGTGGATGTGGCTTTAAGACTGGACCATGTGTGGGTGTTTCCTCTCCAAGCAAAACAAGCTCCTGCAGAACCTCCACTGCTTTCACCTGCAGCAACACAACACATCTCTAACTGTCTATCTGAGATAAATAAACCGCACACTGCTGTCCTAAAGAAACTTTTAGAGTAACATGCTGCAGCTGAATGACACGGTCGAGCCGGACAGTCCAGGGGCTGCGGTTCTGCCTGCCGCCGGGGTTGAGGGCGCGCTCGACGGGCTGGAGGTGGCGTTTAGTCCGGGGTTTGAGGCCCAACCTGCCCTTGGCTTCGGGGCTGCAGTCGCCTGCTGCTCTCCGCTCCAAAAGCTCACACCTTTTCACGTCCATAACCCAACCATACGTGCAAAAGTAAAGGATTACTTCGTATTTAGGGTAAGAACCACACTGAACATTAATAAACAATACTTCATCAGTTTATAGACAGCTAGCTAAAATATTATCATTGTTAGCTTCAGGGTTAAAGTATCAGCTGACAGAAAACTATCCAATACTTCGGATAAATTGTTAATATAATTATCATTTTAATCTTATTACATCCATAAATGCTTAAATAGAGAATAAAGTTTAACATTTATGATATGATGTGTAATTATCAGTCATTATTAGTTAGTATGTTATGATTGCTAATCTTCTCTGAAGTAGTTTATCAGGCTAGCAAAATGTTGCTGTGCATTTGTTTGTTTGTTTGTTTGTTTGTTGTGTATTTTCACCATTGTTTGGCATTGAAATGAGAGTAAGGTGTATATAATTTCACTTTGATTATTAATAAGTTGAATTTTGGTCATACAGTGTATATATGTTTATATAATCATGGGGATCTCTGTTAGCATGTAAATAAAATTCACTCTGACAGGAAACTGACAGACACTCTTTGGTACTGTACTTTATTTGTTTGTTGTTTGTACTTATAACATTTAAAATACTGTTTATTATCTGTTCACTACATTTACATACAATTCTGGTTCTGTGCAACTGTGTAACCTCTGGAAAAAAAACCCCAAAAGGCTTTTAATGAGTGTGACTTTAATGTTGGTAAGTTCACCATTTTGTTGTGCTTGTTATTATTCGGATGGAAGGAATCATAGAAGCAAGATGTGCTTTTGGTGTTCATATTTTAAGGTAAGTCCTGTACCTTAACATGGTGTCAGGTTTTGTTTGTTTGTTTGTTTGTTTGTTTAATACTATCCATTAGGGATGTGAATCTAACAACTCACGATTCAATTCGATTCCGATTCTTGGGGTGACGAATCGATTCTCGATTCATAACCATTACAAAAAAGGGATCCAAATTCACGAGTGACTACATTCTTCTATAAGCTAGGAACAACTCTTCTCTAAGAAAGAAAGAGAAATGATATTACTACACAGCTGGTTTTGTAGATGTACTGATCCGCTTTGCTCGTTCAGAGTTGGTTGGAAGTTTAGTGAAGTGATGGAGTGT
>JAQMYF010000012.1:12183161-12205956 GCA_030014195.1 Neosilurus mollespiculum | reverse complement strand
TTGAGCGAAGACGGCGCTGGCTGTATTTCTTTTTCCTCATCCATGTCAAAGCTAGGCTAAAAGCTAGTTCTGTACCCACCACTCACTGGAACAATTCACCACGGTGGCCGTGTCTGGACAGACGGTACGTGCTGTGAGTAAGGTTGAAAATGCTCGAAAAAACGTTTTCTTAAAAATCGATTCTTGATAATTTGAATTGATTCAGAATGCTAATAAATAAGAATCACGATTCAGACGTGAATCGATTATTTTTTTTCTGGCATCCCTACTATCCATCCCATATTAGACCTGTTCTGAATTCAAATCTTTGCTTATAATTGAGTCTCTTGTTCTGATTCCCATGCTTTTGACTATCAGGAATCCAAATATGACAACTGTTTAGATCTTAGGGGATGGGAAGCCCTGCCTCATGAGCCTTGAACATTTCATGTCTATCTTTGTCAAAATCGCCTATTTTTAACCTTACGTTCTGCTGTATTTTGCTGCATAACTTTTGGAGAAATACAGAGAGAGCCACACCAATGGGGACCACAAGAACAACCACATTTTACAGTATGATCACGAATATCAGGCTTCACAGCCACATATTGAGATTTTTCTTAGAAATTTTCATCTTTTGGAACTCCGGATGTAAGCATAAAACTGGGATTATTTTCCAGGTTGGCCTCTCTGCTCATAGTTCTGTAAGAAGTGGCACTGGTGCTGGTGGCTTGGATTGAATTTGGTGAAGATGGCCGAAAAGGTCCTGCGGAGTGACAGAATTGTCACTTCAGCTACAGAACCTGAACAGAAGAAAGTGAAACTGAACAAGCCACAATCAAGATCCACATCTGAAGTCTTCCCGGTTGGCCGTCCTTCAGCATCAATTAGGGGCTCGCAACTCCCTACCAACAAACAGGCCTTCCGATACTTCTCGCGTTTGCAAAATGACGCCAAACAACAAGGCCGTTTCATAGACAATCAGCCCTTGTTATATGATACTGTTGATTCCATCATTCCATTCTGGCAAACGGCACATAGCAAGACAATGACCAGATGGAATGCAATGCTTTTGTTTGTGTACTTTTAGGTGTCTGTTTTGGCTGTAATTTTAGGGTGACTCAAGTCAGCTCTGTGTAATATTCTCCTTGCGTCTTGGCATTGGTTTGCATGTGACTGACATGGATCGCCTACATAAACATTGTTGCAGACCACATGCATCCCTTCATGGTGGCGGTATTCCCTAATAACACTGTCCTCTTTCTACTGTTCAGATTCAAGAAGAATTCACGTTGTTGACTTGACCTTCCAATTTTCCAGACCTCAGTCTGGTTGAGCATCTGTGGGATATATTGGACAAACAAGTCTGATCCATGGAAGCCTAACATGGTAGTTTACAAGACTTTAAGCATCTGTTGCTAATGGCTTGTTGCCCGATATAACGACACACTTTCGGAGGTCTTGTGGAGTCCTTGCATTGACAACCGAGGGCTGTTTTGGCGGCACAAGGGGGATGGAGTTAATATCAGGCAGGTGGTTTAAGTGTTGTGGCTGGTTGGAGTTTAATGCTTGCCTCAGACAATAGACCATAATGAGTTTGCTGAAAGCTGCATCAGTGCGAACAAATGCTTCACACAAAGATGGGATGTTTTTGCTTTTAGTTTCTGCTGCTTTTTCCACCCCTGCATGTCATGTAAGGTATAAAATAGTGCGTCTGCAAGAGTGGTATAAAGTATTATTTTAAAATCCAGTAGTTCTGATATTCTTCGTTAGACCTTGTTTGTAATTCGGGTTGCTTCTTACCCTTTTTTGTGCCATGTTTTATTCAATAAACATATTAAAAAACAGTATGCACAGTGCAGCATTTGATATGTAGCTAATGTATGTTAGGTTTTATTCTGCTTTGTTTTCTTCTTCAGCCAGGAACCATCGAGCAGGCAGTGAACGATATCCGCACGGTGGCTTTGCCTTCAGAAGATGGCGAGGTTCTGAGTGTGTGGCTTTTAGCAGAGTGAGTTGTTCTTTCATTACATCATGATTATAGATTGTGAAAATGGACAGTGTCTCATAATGTTCCTGTGATGTACAGTTTCCCTAGCACAATCGCTGGCTGTATCGTTTACTTGTTATACTATTTAATTATTATACTATTACGAATGAAACATAAGAACCGCGGTCCATGGGCAGATGGATGGACGCATAGTTGTTTCAAAGTGAGTTTGAAACAGAAAATCAGGTTTAAAGCCCTCTCGTGTATGCCCGACGTCCAATCAGCCTTTAAGTTTCAAAATAATGCTGAAGGATGTTTTGAGAAAAGTGTAACCATTTTTCTGTGCATGATGTTATTTGGAATATTATAATTTAATAATTTTTCTAAGCTGCGAGGTACAGATGTGATGCTTTGGTTTCTAGGGGGTAAATACTTATAAATAATAAATGCTGTGCATATAATATTTGTTGATTTTTAGACATCTGTCAGAGTAGCTGTGTCATGTTTCTACTGCAGAAATGTTTTTAACTGAACACCAAATTAGCACTGAATAGCAAAAGTGTTGATGAAATTAGGCTGAATCCCTATTCACAGAGGGACAGGAGCTTTCAGTCACTCAGAAAAGAGAACAAGTCGAAAAGAGACAGCTCAGAAAGTGAAGAACACAAAACAGAAAGCTGTGAGGAAGATATGATGTACGCTCATCAAAATATTCTTCTGCAGCAGCTTGCAGTGATAGTAGAAATGTTGAAATACCAAACTCCTACATCCTGTGTCATTAAAGTGACCTGCTGCACAGTCAGCATTATTATGATTATATTTTAAAATACATGTTCAGCATAAGACTGGTTTTGGAGTTTGAAACCAGGAAGTTGTTTTCACCTGTGTTGGTGTTTGTTTGTTTGTGTGCAGGCTAACTCAAAGTTATGCACAGATTTTGATGACATTTTTTTAGAGTAGCGTGTGCTACAAGTAACAAACCATTAAATTCTGGAGGTGATCTGTGCATGGGATTATTCAGAAGAAAATTCATTTAGGCCAATAAGTGCAAATAATGTGTGAATTAATGTTCATCAGATGCCCACTAGGAGGAGACATTTTATTATAACTATGCCAAGTTATAATGTAACCTGCAGACTTAGGCAGATTTGTTTAGGTTAGTCAGTGCATTTGCCACCATGATCCATTTTTACCTGGTGGAGGTACCTTGCACTCTGAGTGCCCCTCTAGTTTAATTCTAAATTCTAGTTTTTATTCCCCCCCCCCCTCCCCCTTCCTGCTAAATCTGACCAAGCTGGTGTATTTTCCCTACAGAGTTGATCACTGGAACAATGAAAAGGAGAGACTGGTTCTGATAACCGAGAGGTGAGAAAGGATGTCCACTGTCACATGATGGCATGCATTAACCCGCTAGTGGAGTTCAACAACTCTTAGTGTCCTAATGTGTGCCATGACTGGGTGTTTTGCAGGTCCCTTCTGGTTTGCAAATACGACTTCATAAACTTGCTGTGTCAGCAGGTCATCAGAATTTCCTTAAATGCCGTGGACACCATTTCAGTTGGCGAGTTCGAGTTTCCACCGAAATCTCTGAATAAGTAAGATCACAGGAGAGTGAAGAGAAGGCTGTGTGAATCTTTTCTAATAACAGTATCCATTTTGTATAATGTTCCGAAGGGGAATATCATAGTCTAATCCAAATAATCTGACAGAAACAGAGTCCCAGAGTTTTCTCATGCTAGTTAAACAAGGCGCACGTGGATCTGGCCGCTTTAGCCTTTATTGTTTAATGCCAGAACATTCAGTGTCATGTTTTACTTGAACATGAAACACAAATGTTAATTAATTAATAAATTAATAAAGTTAAAAAATTAATTCTGTCTGATAGTACATTATGGTGTATAATTGTAGACATGACTCATAGTTTACATGACAGCTGATTACACATTATTAATCGCTCACACCAGTAGTCTAGTCTTTTAAAACCTGGGATCAGTGAACATTAGAAATCAATGGTTTGCTGTGTTTGTCATCAGGAGAGAAGGCAGTGGTGTTCGTATACATTGGGATAAACGACCGAGGCCTTCTTTCCTAAACCGCTGGAACCCCTGGTCCACTGATATGCCCTATGCCACCTTCACAGAACACCCCATGGCCCATGCTGATGAAAAGGTGGCGTCCCTTTGCCAGGTAAATCCATAAACTAGATATTATTACAAAAACGTGTACAGTTATTTTGGAAACGAGTATGCAAATGAGTTACATTTATTACACCGTACATGTTTTGAAGTGAACTGTACAACTATAAACACTGAATTGTGGGAGGTGGTGGCTCAGTGGTTAAAGCTTTGCACTATTAATTTCCAGCATGCCTAGCTGCCACTATGGGTCCCTGTGCAAGACCCAAAGTCTTAACTGCTCAGTTGCATCCTGTTTCAATTTGAAATCTGTTTCTTTGAAGGCATCGGCCAAATGTAAATGTATATAAAAGTAAGCATATAAAAGCGCACAGTTATCCTGCTTTTAGAGATCCTCAGTCTGCAGTGACCTTCCTGTTTCGTTCATCAGCTGGAGAACTTTAAAACCCAGCTCATCCAGGCGGTAAAGAGAGCCCATAAGGAGTTTCCCATCCCGGGCCGATCTAACGGAGTGCTGCTGCTGGAGCGGCCGCTGCTCATCGAGACCTACCTGGGCATCATGTCCTTCATCAACAATGAGGCCAAACTGGGCTACTCCATGACCAGAGGCAAAATCGGCTTCTAGTTCATCACCGCTAACTCGCATCGTTGCACTTCGAGCTCCATGAATCCCTTTTGTGTTGCTTGCCGGATTTCACTTGGGGGGGGCCCCCTGTTCACGGCACCACTGTGACATGTGCCTGAAAGCATCTGATGCCCCTTTACCGGGCTCATGCCATCCTGCTTCATTTTTGTGTTCCACTTTTATTAAGCGATTTTTATTCATTTTTTTTCTTAAACAGTGCGTTGATGTGGGATTTGGAATGTGCGACGCTGGTGCACTTCATACGTGGCGGTAAACGAGTAGGAAGACGAGTTTGCCATAATCACCTGAGGTAATATCAGCCATAAAATTAGCCACTTTAGGGTGTGATTCACATACGTTCTTTTTTTAAACATGCTTGTTCAGGTGTTCAGATTATTGATGCGATGGACTAAGAGGAAATGTTTAGTCAGCAAACAGATGAACATGCCCTCTAACAAAAAGAAAACATACACACTTTTTTTTTAGCAGAGGTGTCAACATCTACGGTTTCACCTGAGCATTTTTTGATTTTTGACCTGTTGCCATGATGACACAGGAGACGACAGTCACACCAAGGTCACAGAATGAGTAAGGATAAGAGATGTATAGATGCATGCTTGTTTCTGCTAACACATACAGCCTTAAAAGCCAGTAGAAACCAAGGTCATATAGGTGCATCTAGTCCAAGCAATGCCGCTGATTATTAAGTATTAGCAGTTACACCAGACTTTTTCCCCCTCGCTCTTTATTACCGTTACTTGGCAGACACAGACCAAAAACAGCTTGGATAGCTAACTTTACACCAACATTCTCTTTGTAAATGTAACACTTCTGTCTCTGCCTGCCAGGATTTACTTAATAGTAATGTTTGCACCTCTGATACAGAAGTACTAAGTGT
Source organism: Neosilurus mollespiculum (assembly GCA_030014195.1). Taxonomy (NCBI): domain Eukaryota; kingdom Metazoa; phylum Chordata; class Actinopteri; order Siluriformes; family Plotosidae; genus Neosilurus; species Neosilurus mollespiculum. Next base: position 12,200,329 of record JAQMYF010000012.1, on the reverse strand, counting down.
CTTGGTGTTTTTTTTGTTTTTTTTGGACTTTTAAGGTAGCAGGTAAGTTCAAGACTTCAGTGTTTTTTGTTAAACTGAATCCAGTGGTGTTAGCAAAGATAAGCTATAAGTTAGAGAAATGGAAATGAAATGACTGTTAATGCTTTCTTAATTTCTAGTTACCCTTTTTTTTTGGGGGAGGGACGGGACGGGACTGTGAACCCCAGTATTACAATAGAAATAGGACGTAGTAGATTCAGTGAATTTTACTCTTACTCATTAACCATTTAAAGACGATTTGTTGACTCCTGGATGCGTCAGTGTGACGCTGCTTATAAAGAAAAAGGTGATGATTCTACTGCTAACATCCACAGATCTAAAATCATACTCAAAGTTGTGGAGTTTATTCGTAATCATTTTAAACTGATGAATTATTTCCCCTTTTCACGTCATACATTCCTTCATGTTATTATAAATGTATTTATTATTGTATTATAAATGAACTTAAATGAAAACTCCACTGTGAATGATTTTATATTTATCTTTAATAACATGCAGTCTTGAGTGATTGATTTTGTAAGGAACCCAAGTTGATTTTAAACTTTTATTTTCCCATTTTCACCGTTTTCAGTTAGCGCGTTCCTACATTACCCACAGTGCCATTTAACTACCAGTAGGATTAAACCCTTGCTTCAAAGAAAGCCATGCAGCAGAGCTTTAATCCTTTAGTTCAACTTTCTCACCTTTACACAACTCAACAGATCAGCTTACACTAGCTAGCCATCTGATTCTCTGTCGTAACTCGATGGCGCTGCACTGCATATTCTGGAAATTTGAGTTCAGCATCTCCTGTCTCTTCAGTGAAGTTCTCATTAGTATGACATGCTCATGTGTTCCAGGAGCTCAAAACAAATCCTGAATTATCTCTCTCTCTTTTTTTTTTTTTTTTAGTTCCTGCTATTAATCACCATTCCAGCTGCACTGGAAATATCTCCCTGTAAAAATTTAGAAACATTTTTCTGGGTAGAATTTTCTTTAACAGATGTTTTCCGTTATATGGAAAATTTGTTGCTGCTCAGCGTTTTGCAATGTGAAGATACTGTATTTTTTTTTTGAATGTCTAGCATTGGTCTTCACCAGTTCCATCATTCAAGCCATTCTTCCACATCCATAGTATTGAAAGTAGTGCATGATTTGTCGATAGAAAACTAATAATTTGCACTTTTTTCAAAATGTTCCCTTGCTGTAATTAACATTTATATATAAAATAGATAGATAAATGATCCTGGCTCAGGTTAGGTTATGGGGTGATCACACTAGAGGTGCGATAGAACAGCGAATTTTTATTTATTTACATTTTTTTCTTGAGAATTTAGAATTTCGCATCAAGATGTTTTGTGACTCCACATGCAAGCAAACATTTTGCAGCTTAGATACATATATCATGCGACTGATTTGCTGGCAATAAAAAAAACACAGCTTTTGTTTTCAAGCCATTCACTTTTTATTTGCGCATTATTAGTGTGAATAAAATACAAATGATAAAATATATGGAATATGGTGGATGCCAGCAAGTCAAACTTTCCACATGGAAGTCTCCAACTTGTCACTTTTCCTTCCGAAGGAAAGCGAATAATTTTCAAGCAAAACAGCAACTTTGTGTCCTTCTCAAGACATGCAGAGCGTCAGAGCCTCGTTTGTCATTTACGGAAATTTCAAACGTTTGAAAAAGCTACGGTCGCTTTTCTATTGCACCTTTAATATGATCACCCCTTATTAACTGATTGACTTTCATCTGACATGCTGCTTTACTGTTCAAGGATGCAAATGAGGGTTAGGAGTTTAATTCTAACAGAGGTGACGAGTGCAGAGGCGTTAATACGGGTTCTCCATTACATTATTTGCTTGTGTGCACTTTTTATGTCTTGTTTTTTCTCTCACAGTACAACTTTGTGTGTTTTGTACTAAACTTGCTCGTGTTGGCACTGTTTGAAGGATTTTCCGTTTGTAAAAATGTAAAGTATTGCATGTGAATGCTGCATGTGGTTTATTGTGTGAAAAAGTGGTTTTATGTGTGTGACGTTTGTAATCTGGCTGTTCCTTCGAATCACAGATTCCGTTCCCCTTTTCTCAGAAAAACAAAACCTTTCTAATTAATACTAATTATCACTCAATTCAGAATTGCTATCACTCCATGTCTTTTATTGAACCACAGCTGTACCATTTTCTGAGCCCAAGTTATTTAGTTATTAGTTACTTTTGCAGCTTTTCAGGCTTAAGGTTGGTTTTAGAGCCAGCTTCTTCATCATAGTCTAAATTTCAGTTGTATGGACTTGTACTGTAACCATGTTCATGCTCAAACTTATTAAAATTGCTGTACATTCTTCTACTTTGGTTTCTTAGTTAATAAAAGTCATGTATGTTCATACACTATCAATTTGTTAAAAAAGACTTTATTAGGAATTCTATATAAAAAATAATTCAAACCTCTACATTTACAGAGGGAAAAAAAATCCCTACATTAGACAAGACACGGTCCCTGTAACGCCAAGGAATCCACATTTAAAAGTACAGAGTTGAGTGCAACATGCTAACTGCCACACAGTCAGATTTCAGATCGATGCTTGAGTTTCATGAATATTTGGTGACAATACTGAACATTACACTGTGAACAGCTTCAGGTTGTGCAGTGTGATTTGGCGTTTGTGTGTTCCAGCATTACAATCCTGTAGTCCTGAGGTACATTAAACATCCAGCTGTCAGTCACAGCAGTGCCATTTGTAAAAGTCCAGCCCTGAACAACACTCTTAATTACTGTCCTCTGCCGTTGGTAGGGTCGAACCTGGTTTCACCGTAAACATAATTTCACTGTTAACTTCATCACTACCAGTTTAATCTAAAGCAGTAATCGTACACTACAGCACAAAAACCAAAAGGACAGTCAAGTCCTTTAGACTCGCTTCCGTCTGTCATGTTCAAAGGTCGTCAGTGAGGATTTGAATTTCGAACATTTCACAGCTTTATAACCAAAACTTAGCTCTACATAATGAGCGAATCAGGCCACCTGTCAACTTTTTCTCTCCAACAGCAACCAAATTGGGAGGGTCTTAAAGACATGTAAAGGAAGCTAATGTATCTTTTTTTTCTTTGCTGCATAATACTCTTGGAGGAAAGCTCTATCTACCCTCTTCCACATACATAACCTCACAGCCTCCTCTGATTGGCGAGTGTCACTGAATAATATCCCTCCCACTGTGAGAACATGGTCCGAAGAACTAAATCAACTTAACGATAAGACAAACATTTCCTGTTGCACCACTTGGGAGTTTTGTGGACTGATGTTTGATTGTAAAAGTTTTAAATATTACTACAAGTAGATATTAACACTAGGTTCTAGGAAAGTTTAAATGAAATAAAGGACACTCCAATCTATAGGCAGACCATTCCCACATACATCATGTGTACTTTGTACTCATGTTACAGCACAGGAGGGTGTCAGATTTTAACTGTACATTGGTGTAAGACTTGGTGGATTTTTAGGATCCGTCCTATTAATCTGGATGTTCATGACGCTGGTAATAGTTTAGTGTAGCCATTAGCTTTTCTTTAGCTCTCACTTCTCCTCATCTGTGGCCATGTAACATACACACAGCTGATCTTTCCCCAGCAGGATCAGAGATTCTCCATTGCAGTGCCAGAACAGTGAGTGCACCTGTAAACCTGCGTTACACAGAGTACGTCAGAGAAACACCAGGCCCAACACGGGCATAGACATAAACGAAACATATAGCGCTAATATTCATTTCTGTAGAATCTATTATAATAACAGTAGTCTGTTCATTCTTATAAAGGGTGTTTACACTATGACTAGTCTTACCTTTCATTTTTTTAATGTTCCATAGGGATATATTTTTAAAAACATCAGAGTTTTAGTACAAAATCTAAAATGGCTCAAATTGACCCAGAGACTAAATCTTGCACTCACCTACACCTTCCACTTCGACTTTGACCGACACACATCCAGCAGGGGACCAGAGATAGAGTTTGGCGTTTCCGGTGCACAGTGCCAGTCGAGGCCGGCGTGGGTCCCAGGCGAAGCAGCGCACAGCTGAAGTGTGTTCCAGTACAGCCTGCAGGCTCAGTCTCTGCATGTCCCACAGCCATACACACTGCGCCATGCTGTCTGAGACACGCGGTTGGCACAGCGTCAGTCAGCACAGTGGCATTACTGTTCATCAGAGTACTTAATGATGATTAACACCCCATCGCCAAGCCAAACAGGAAGAGACACTTGTCAGGGAGTTTGCACTCATAAGAATAAAGCTTAGTGGATAGAATAAAGGGGAATTACACAGCAGCTAAAAGCAGCAATTGTCTCGAAATACCAGACTCGGCAGGCAGCCGGTAATGCTTCTCATGACTGGTAGTGATGCCAAATGGGGCAGGGGGCACTCATCAGAAAGTGGCTATGATATACTGTACATGAAAGAAGCTTCTACACTGTAGATTTACCTTTTACCCTAACAAACTACTTACAAGCAATTACATATCATCAGTATTTAGATTATTACCGTTTTTAGTGGCGAGGTAGCGATTGTCCGCACTGAAAGCGACAGCAGAAATTCCAATTTTGGGGTTGGCACGATCTGGATCAGGCTTCGCAACCGACACCTGGACTGGTAATGGGGCGATCTCATCTGAAATAAAGTAATAATCCATCAGGTTCAGGCTCATTAACTTATTTCTACTAAACATTTTTGACCGATACCACTGAATAAATTCAGGGCTATTTCTGCTCATCCCCAGAATAGTCTGTATGTTTCAGTGGAGTGATTCGATGGCAGATTGCTTTAAACCCATCCCCAGAAATCCAGTAGCAACATCTGTTGCCAGGAACAAATCTTGAATCTGAATTTGAGCCATGTGAAGCACTGAGGCACCGTGAGACTCTCAGCGTGGGTGGTTTCATATTTTTCGGTGCAGAGGCGAAGGCTTAAGGAGGAGATCGTGTGTCAAAACATGACACTAGGTGCAATGTTTTCGTGGTAAAATGTATATGGGGCATTCTCGTAGAGCTCAGTCAATGGTCTGCCTACAGAAATAGTTGGTCAACTTTGCTGCGTGCTGGAATTCATAAGTGTCCTGTCACCATGTCGAGCTTCCCAGCCTCAGGCTCCACTCAAACACAACTGTCTGCATAACATGCAATATTAGCATACACTCTCACCCACACACACACAAACACACCAGTGACGCTCATCAGCAAGATAACTGAAACAAGACCTAATATAAATCAAAGCAGAAGCTTACTTGGGGTAACATAATAGCTAAATATTCAAATAATATGATTATTAGAATTATGTAGAATTATGGTCTACTAACCATGAAATGGCCAAAATTATGTACATGATTTTTAAACTTGATTTTATCATATTGATTTATTTTGTTTTATAACATTATAGTACTGATATGCCCTATATTTGTGTACACACACACAGACATATATAAATTTGTCTCTGTTGATAATCTGAAAAGATATTTTATATATAAGATATATATATATATATACATATATATATATATATATATATATATATAGACAGAGAGAGAGAGCGAGAGAGATAAATGTGTGCTTGATACACACTTGCATTACGAAACAGTCCAAAGGCCTTACATTTACTCTGTGTGCTCAGTAAGGAACTAGTCATGGTGATCTGATGACTAGACAAATCTTCAATGCCAACCGCAGGCTTTTTCTCCACTTCTTTGTACACCACCTAATAAAAACAAACAAAACAATCATCAACCAACAACTGTATAACCATTCAGCTTTCAGCATAAACCACCATGTCTCAGCCAATTCTCTATTCTAGCAGCTTCCAAATACTGGCAGAACTACACATTTACACTGCCTGGCCAAAAAAAATTCACTAATATTTTGGTGGAGCCTTTAGCCTTGATCATAGTGCGTAACCTCTTTTTGATTCAGTTGGTCAGGTTGAGGCTCAGCAACACAATGTGGCAATAAAATGAAGTCATTCGATTACTTGAATGTACCAGGCCCTACTGAAAGTGTTTGGGCTGTGCTGAAGAAGACTTTATGGAGTGGTTTAATTTTCCTGTCAACAAATCAAGGTTTCAGTGAAAAATTAACCCAACTCTGGAAATTGTTGTTGTCATGTTGCTTAAGATTTCTGAAACAATGCCATGGTATTTCGGTGCTGTAATCATGGCTAAAGGTGGTCCAACAAAATATATGAGTTTTGGCCAGGCAGTGTATGCAGTCACATTAGAAACATTGGGCACAGTTATCGGAATAAATGCCTACCGCTTTGGAGATAGAGATTGTAGCCGGATGTTCAAACTCAACGAGCTTCTTCCAGGTGATGTGGTTCAGGATCCGTACCTAATGGAAAACAAGCATAACACAGCAGCTTGAGGTATACTGGTTTGCACTGAGAAGTGAATGGTTCAATAGGAGGGCCAGTGGCTTGATCTACTGAATTGATATAGTATCATCATCGTTAATGCCAAACATCTTCAGAAGCTAAAAGCAGAGTGTGCTTTTCTAGATGTTTTATACCTTTTCATCATAGCTGCCGATGGCCAGAAATTGGCTGCTGGGGCTCCAGGTGACTGATTTAATTCCCAGGGACCACTCATAAGCACTGTAGGTTGATAAAAGACGCCCATCCAGGGAATACAGGAGCATTTTGTACTAGAGGAGTACACAGATATTAGATACATGGGGGTGGAAATTAACACTAGTTCGCTGGCCCGTGGCGAATCAGAAATGTGTAGGACGAGTGAAATTAGCTAGCAAGTCATTCTGCTGGCGACCTGACAAATCCAATAAACAAAGAAGATATAGTGTTCCTGACCAGTAAATATGAAGGAGGACTAGTAGTTTCATAATTTCACTAGTCCTGTTGGCCAGAAGCTTAGTTTTGCTAAATTTCGCCCCTGGATACATGTCTAACACATATGAATTTTGTTAATCCTCCAAGCTGGATGCTCACCTCAAGGCAGGAGTCCCATGCTGCAAGCACACAGCCATTCGGAGACCACTCCACTCCTGCAAGGTCCTGCGTTTCGGTTTCAAAATGCTGAAGCACAAAATCATAACACTCCCAGTTAATAATCATCTCAACATGACATGGTCGACAGACAGCACACAAAGTATTCACCTAGCCAGCTGCCTTCTTATAACCTTGTCTTTTTAACAGAATACTTACGCAGGGAGCACCGTATGTGAGTGAGACCCTGAATCTCACAGGTGATAGAGTTTGTTCAGAAAAAGATACTTGCTCACCCTAAGAAGATGCCAGTCATCACAAACAAATATACTAATGTAGTCTTTGCAGTCTCGTCGCTCAGCCAGAGCCATGTAGTGGCCGTCTGCACTGAAGTCCATCCCTGATGATGAGAAGGTTATTGTTTGAGTGTACTGAGCTTTTCATTCAATTTAAGTTACGCTGACAGTCATTAAAAACTTTGAGACCATAATTTTCAACATTTTTTTTATTCTGGCACCCAAAACTTTTTGTAATGTGGATAATTTGTTTAGCATGTTGGCTTCAAAGAACAACAAACTAAAGCGTCAAGAATAAATTATACACCTCAAAAACAACAAAACAAAATGGCACCTGCCAAAACAAAAAGTCACAACAGTCAGTATCGGGTATGACCTCCATTTGCGGTGATACAGCACAGCGAAACCGGTCCCGCAAGTGCTGCAATCGGATGTAGCGATCCTGTTCGGGAGTCGTCACTCTCTCTCGCCCTGGACGTGGCCTGTCGTCAACTGACCGTCATGTTGTGGCTGTCAATCAGGTTTCCGATGGTGGGTTGTGTACAGCTCATACGCCTCGCTACCTCACTGTAGCTCAACCTGACCTCCACCATACCCATTGCCCAGGGACATTGTTCAAGTGATAGACGTGGCATTATGACATGCACTAGACTAACCATAGTGGACATTTTTGAGCCTTTATATAAGCTTTCCAAACCACTCCTCAAATTGTGCAGATACACACTGTGTTTTGCTCAAACTGCATTTAGTTCACTTTTGCAAAGTGACCTGCACATGTGCAATGAAGCGTGACACAGTGACAACTCATCATTTTCTCAAGCACTGTCATCAATGAAGCCACAGGGTATACTCCACACCCCCCTACAAGTACAGATATACATAAATTTCTCAAAGTTTTTAATGACTGTCAGTATACCTTTTAATCTCACACACTCACCCTTCTGGCAGGCTTTAGGATACTTGATGTAGGAAACAGATTTGTTGCAAAGAGACCAGACAGTGATTCTTAACTGTGAAGATAAAAAGAAGAAAAGGTTATAAATCAACAAAGCAAAGCTAGTTTCTGTTGTTAAAGCACAAAACAACAACAAGGCTTTGAATAATAAATAATTGTATTATAAATATAATTATAAATAAAAGTAATTATAACTACTGAATGAATTCATCTTTGGATTATACCGATGTAGCAAAACTTTTTTCCTAGAGGAGTAAACAGAAAGAAAGTAAATAAGGGGTTCCCTCTTTTTGTTTTGCACAATTTTATATACACAAGGAAGTATAAAAGATTTGAAAATACAATTTTCCCTTTAACTTTCACAACCGTATTGTAATTATTGCCTTTGCCACTAGGTGGGGGTTTTCAGGTTGTCTGAACAGCTCTCTGAGAGTCATGCTGGTGTGATGTCTTAAGAAGGACCAGTTGAATTGTTGTAGGATTTATACTCTGCTAACTCTGCTTCCTGCAGATGAACAGATTACAATTTATAACTGATCCATCAAGGTTAAGGTCACAACAAGGTCAAATATCTTAAATAGTTTTACTACAATAGCTTTCTTCCAGGGGCGGGACAGTGGCGTAGTGGTTAATATGCCTTCCTCACAACAAGAAGGTCCTGGGTTTGAGTCCCAGACTTGGGCATTTCTGTGTGGAGTTTGCAGGTTCTCCTTGTGCTTGTGTGAGTTTCTTCCACATGCTCTGGTTTATTCCCACATGCATTAGGCTAACTGGCTGTTCCAGAAGTGTGAGTTCAACTGGTCCTTCTTAAGACATTACATCAGCATGACTCTCAGAGAGCTGTTCAGACAACCTGAAAACCCCCACCTAGTGGCAAAGGCAATAATTACAATACGGTTGTGAAAGTTAAAGGGAAAATTGCATTTTCAAATCTTTTATACTTCCTTGTGTATATAAAATTGTACTAAACAAAAAGAGGGACAAGCTGTTCAGCATGCACCCTGCCTTCGCCCAGTGTTGGTTAAGATAGGCTCCAACCTTTAAAACTCTAATAGTATTAAGCAGTTCGGTGAGTGAGTGAGAGCTTCCTTCCAGTTTGAAGTACACACTACTGATCTAAAGTTCTAGAGCAGCCCCATCTTTTCAATTTTATTGGAATTCCAGCAGATCAAGTTCAGTGAATGACCTGAAAATGTAAGTGGTATGTCAAAACTACGTTAGAAGGAAAGAACAAGACAGTCGGCTTCAAATCATGGAATGGCACCAGCACAGTCCCCAGATTTAAACCCTATCGAGCTGATTTGGGATGAAGTGGACAGAAGGGTGAAGACAAAGCAACCAACAAGTGCAGGACATTTGTGGGAACTTCTACAGCAGTGTTGGGAAGAATTTCCAGAACAGTGTATAATGTGTGTTTCACTGTAATATCTGCAAAAGTTGGCTATTTCGATGGGTCAACATAATAGATTAAATTATAGTGAACAAAACAATTCTACAACAACTTTAATAACCTCCAACTGTTTTTTTGTCTCGATGTGCTTTAGTTTAAGAGTACACTGATCTCATCTCATCTCCTTCTGCAGCAACCTAAGCAGTGAGGTCCAGACGTCCCTCTCCCCAGCCACTTCTTCCAGCTCTTCCAGGGGGACGCAAAAGCGTTCCCAGACCAGTCGAGAGACCTAGTCCCTCCAGCGTGTTCTGGGTCGACCTCGGGGTCTCTTCCTGGTTGGGCATGCCCGAAACACCACACCAGGGAGGCGTTCGAGAGGCAATCGGGAGGCATTCTAATCAGATGCCCGAGCCACCTCAACCGGCTCCTCTCAACGCAGAGAAGTAACGGTTCTACTCCGAGCTCCTCCCTTCTCACCCTATCTCTAAGGGAGAGTCCCGCCACCCTGTGAAGGAAGTTCATTTCGGCCACTGGTATTCGCGAACTTGTTCTTTCAGTCACTAACCAATGCTCATGACCATAGGTGAGGGTAGGAACGTAGATCGACTGGTAAATTGAGAGCTTTGCCTTCCAGCTCAGCTCCCTCTTCACCACGACGGACCTGTACAAGCTCCGCTTTACAGCAGAGGCTGCACCGATCCACCTGTTGATCTCCTGCTCCATCTTTCCCTCACTTGTGAACAAGCCCCTTGAACTCCTCCACTTGGGGCAGGACCTCATTCCAGACCATGCTGAGAACCATGGCCTCGGACTCGGAGGTGCTGATTCTCATCCCGGTCGCTTCACACTCAGCTGCAAATCGCTCCAGCGAGAGCTGGAGGTCCTGGCTCGAAGAAGCCAAAAGGACAACGTCATCTGCAAAAAGCATAGACAATGTCCTATGGCCACCAAACCAGAACCCCTCAATGCCTCGACTGAGCCCAGAAATTCTATCCATAAAAATTGTGAACAGAACCAGTGACAAAGCGCAGCCTTAGTGGAGTCCAACCCCCACTGGAAACGAATTCGTCATGTTACCAATGCGGACCAAGCTCTGTGGACCGTAGCAACGGGTCTGGTATACCATATTCCTGGAGCACACCCCACAAGATAGCCTGAGGGACACGGTCGAAAGCCTACTCCAAGTCCACAATGCACATGTGGACAGGTTGGGCAAACTCCCATGCCCCCTCCAGGATCCTGTAGAGTGTGTAGAGCTGAACCATCGGCCGGATCCTCCTCTCCAGTACTTCCTACTCAGGAAGACTGAGGAGTGTGATTCCACGATAATTGGAAAACACTCTCTGGTCCCCTTCTTTAAAAAGGGGAACTACCACCCCGATTTGAGGTACGGCCCCCGATGACCACGTTGCAGAGACGTGTCAACCAAGACAGTCCTACAACATCCAGAGCCTTGAGGTATTCAGGGTAGATCTCGTCCACCCCCAGAGCCCGGCCACCAAATAGCTTTTTAACTACCTCGGTGAACAAAAACATCATAATACTTCTATACTTTAGATGGTTTCTTTTTTAGGTATAGAGAAATTTTCTCCATACATTGCCAAATTCTGTGTGGAGTTTGCATGTTGTTCTGTGCTCGTGTGGGTTTCCTCTGAGTGCTCCGGTTTACTCCCACAATCCAGAAGCATGCACAGTAGGCTGTTTCTAATTGCCCCTAGGTGTAAGTGTGAATAGTTTTACGTATGCTGGCCATGCAGTGGCCTGGCGAGCTGTTCAGGGTGTACCCTGCCTTCGCCCAGAGTCGGCTGAGATGGGCGCCAGCCTCCATGTGACCCTAATTAGGATTAAGCAGCTTAAAAAATGAATGAAAAAAAAAATGGAAAACCAATCCAAACTACATTTTCACTCAGACCTTGTAGGAAGAGCCATTAACCATGTAGTGTTCTTCAGGTCACTTTGCAAAAGAGCTTCGGCCAGGTGCCATATATGTACATGTATATGTAAAACGTACTGTTGGCGTTGTGTTCTGTTGGTTGTAATTAAACCATCAGGATTTGGTATGAAATGAAATGTAGCCATTGACTATTTCACAAGTTAGTTTTATAAGCTAGTGTGAACTGATTGCAGAACTGAAAGTTTTTCCTATGGCCAAGAGTTCATCTCTCTCTTTCAAATACTTGTACTAAACACAAAACCCACAGATACATCAGTAATTTAGTCTTCCAATGGCAGATACTCTCTGTGCTCCTCTGGTGTGTCCTCTGCTGAACTTTAGGCTTATGAAGACACCTGAGGTGCATCAGCTGCTCGTTCTCTCATGGCTATCTGTCTTCAGCCCTGACTGGATTGAGCAAAGACTTACAGCTGCATCAGACATCTCAGTTCTATGGAAAGAAACATCTTCACAGGGTGATCATTTAAAGCGCTGCCGCCTCTCATCACGTCTGCTACACAGAGTGGGTTATCAGAGGGGACTGGTGTGAAAGAGAGAGAGGCCCGGCATAGCTGAAATCTAAAACCATTTACAGACGAGGGGAAGGTGGCAGATGATTCTCCGTGTCGCAACGCATGCTGGAGGCCCGAGATGCTGGTCACGTTAGAGCGTTCAGGGGTTCAGTGAGCCAGCCAAAGCAGACACGTGTCACCACTATGTCTGAAACCACAGGGGAATACTCAGCACTGTGACAGCTGCAGCTCCCTGAGAAAACAACAGTGCCACATTGAAAACTGCAAGGAACCTTTTATTGCTGATGTAAAACCCAAGTATGCGGTAGAAAAAAAATTTTAATTGGTGAAACTGCTTTTTCTAATTGATCTAATGCTTACAGTGCAAAACAACAAAGGACGTAACTAGAATACATCACAGAACCCGTTCGGAAATGAATTGAATGAGTATTATTCACAGTGGGAAAGCCCCTTTGTGTGCAAGAAGATGCAGTGGCATTTGTGAGAATCTTTACATAGACCTGCCTGTCAGCAGAGGATTAAGCCAGGGCATTCCATATCAGAAAACATCTTTAAAACGATACAGTGCCAATGCTCCTGTTACAGATTTGATTCTCAGTTGTATCCGATATACCCAGCCAGACATGCTAAAGGGGTAGAAGATGCCACCCCTACCAGCCTGGGGATTTCGGGCAATAGCTAATGCTTAGCATGTAGACTGTGAGTGATTAGAAAATCGAGCCTGTGAGCAGCCGTGCTAGCTTAATCGTGGCACTAGCATTGTTGGTAAGAGCCCAAATAATGTGGCATGATCTGAAAAGTATACCATACTGTTCACTAGTGCCCTTGGGTTTCTTCTTTCAAGAGCCTCTTACAACACTCAACAAACACTCGGCCTACTACACCTGGGACAAAGTGTTAGTAAGCTTGTAATCATGGTGCCTCCAAGCTGAGCTGAAGCTGCTCCAAGAAAACTATCCAGCTCGAGCACAGAGAACAAAAGTGGCAGGATAAGAAACTATAGGATAAATAGGTTTCATAGGTTCAAAGGTTTGTTTAGAACTTTGGACTAAATTTGTCTGTCCTACCAGCAATCTGATCTCATTTTTTCTCTGTGAGTGTCATCACTGGCATGCTTTGATCTGTCATGAACTCATCTTCCTTGATTTGTGCTGCAGTTCCCATGGCAACAGGTGTCGTTTTTGTTTATTTATTTTTTTGTTTAATTTCTATGAGATTACCTATGTGTTTCCTCATCCTTTACTTGATCCATCTATAATTATACTAACCTCTACCTGGTTTTACCGCTTTTCATATTGAAAAGCGTTTTCCACTGTCTCATTCATGTAGGTCAGCCTTTAAAAGTGACATCACATCATCACTTGTTTTGGCTTCATATTTTACATATATAGTATGTAAAGATCATATTGTGGCGTGGTTACAAAACACTGACATCAACGACTTCATCTATAAACAGTAAATGTCTTTTTACCGAACATTCCTTCATTATTAGTGTTCTGTTTTCTGTACCAGCGACTGTGAGTACATCCGTCTGTTTGCTTGTTTGTTTGGGAACAAAATCCTGACCACACCTGAGCATGCCCGAGCACCGATTTTATTTCTACTCATCACGTTTCACAAAATTCTCTTATCCAGCACATCTCTCACAGGCTGCAATAATGCCATTCCCAAACAAGTTAGCATCCTGTTTATGACTACCATGAAACCAAAGTCCCAACATGCAATGCACCTTATAATCCAACCTTAATGAATTCTTGTTTAGTGTAAATGTGATGTCAGCTGACGCCTAATGCCAGGGACTGAACTCTTAACCTCTCACCATAAACCAACACTGTTAAACACTAAACCTGCCTGCTTGGAGACTCGCCATCCTCCAACATAGACACATTACATTAACCTACATGAAGACCCGATGGAACATCAACTCTACTTCTTTCACTTTCTGACAGTAAACCGTCACGTCAAGAGAGAAATCCTGAATTCTGACGGCTACCGATGTGGAGAGAAAGTGAGAACGCCTCAGACGCCCAACTCTGTGCCCCCTCTTTCATTCCCAGACACAGCTGCTCTCCGTCTCAGCACCTGTCATTGACTCTTGGAGTCGGGTTCAGGCAGCAGGCATCTCCTACTCTGGCTATTAGCCCACGTGTAATCCTAACAGGCAGAGATAGTGGGATGTAGAGTGATATACATGTAGTTCTACACAGTCCTGAGTATCTTTAATGGCCGTTTCAGAAACACCTCTGGATCAGGAGAGACTTCGTACATCAGCAGTATGAATTCATGGAGCATCCGAAACCAATAGACAAACAAATAAATCCATGAGGAGAAATTCCATCTTTGGATTATCCAGGTTTATCACCACTGGTGTGGTTGGAGGTTATCATAACACAAGCTTCTCAATTTATATCTCAATACCAAGCACCCATCCAATGTTATACTGAGTGACACCTCTTAAATAAATGAAAGGACTGAGATTATTTGATTCATTCAGTTCAAGCTTGCTTTCCAGTGTTGGTTTTCCAGGAATGTGTTAAGGAATGGGAATGCTTCCAGACATACCACCGGGGGTAAATGCACGCCACGAGTAACCCCAATAAATAAAAACGCTCCCTGGTTTTTCCCTCTCTTTAACTTGACTGTAAAGTGAACAGGCGCTGGACATAGCAGAGTGCTCTATGTCCGATGGTTATTTGAGGTCTGAAGCCAGCCCTGTTCCACCCGCCAGCCTGCTATTTTCAGGTCTTGGGTTACGAGGCAGCGACAGTTGACATGGCACGGGTTAGTCTCCTCCTGACTTCACACTTACGTGAAACTCGGTGGTGTTGAGTATGTGACGTCCGTCTGGACTCCAGCGTGAGGAGACTAGTCCGATCGAGCCCTCGTCTATCTTACAGCGCCAGTCCGGCTGCTGCAGAGACCACACCTGAGCAAGAGAAAGAGATAGAAAAACGTGTGTACACCATCAGCACTAAAGTACAGCCCTGTTCACAGCTTCCGTTACACCTCAACTGCACTCCTGAGTCTGGGGCAAAATGAAGGATTGGCG
Organism: Neosilurus mollespiculum; assembly: GCA_030014195.1. NCBI lineage: Eukaryota > Metazoa > Chordata > Actinopteri > Siluriformes > Plotosidae > Neosilurus > Neosilurus mollespiculum. The sequence continues at coordinate 12,185,178 of JAQMYF010000012.1, read as the reverse complement.
CTGGCTTCCTTTAGAAAGGTAAGATTTTTTTTCTTGCATTTTTTTTGAATAGAGATTATGGATGAAAATATTCATATATATATATATATATATATATATATATATATATAAAGATGACGAACCTGGAATTAACCAACAGGTTATCACTTGTAATCATTTTGCACATCTTTGCATATTAATAAGGCAAGGCTGGATACACCACCTTGTAACACATCATTCGTTCACACCAAAGGCATGCACGTCCAGGACACTATTCGTTATTTCCCCGGCTATTACCAACAGGACTATAAAATCCACACACACCTGTACAAGCCCTCGTTTGTACATAGCACAGAGGATGAAGAGAGAGTCTGAAGACCACTCCATGTAGGCCACCTGGTCCAGACAGGTGTAAAGCTGCAAAATCTGCAGAGTGTTGACATCCCGCACTACCAGGCGGTACTGCACACAGGTGGCCTGTGAGACAAGAGGGTGGGGATGGATGACTAGATCTATAACCCGAACTAAAAAGACAACATAACAGCACTATCATGTGTATAATACTCAGGGAATCTACACTAGTAGTTATAACAGATTGAGGATTTATTAAAGATGAATTTCCATTAAGGTGATAGTTGTGACAAATAGATCAAATGATGAGATTTGATTCCATACCAAATAGTTTCCATCAGGGGAAAGTTTGCACAGCTGGTTGGACTGCTTCAGGAGCTCGGAGAAATTCATGCCAAAGCACAAACGGTGATGCACGAAAAGTGAACGCTAGGAGTCAAAATGAAAATATTAATTCATATAAAAAGTATTAATAGTACTTTTATAAAGACGTAGAGTGTATCACACTTTCTAAACATGATTTACTATCCAATAACTTATGCATCCCAACTGACTTATATAACTGCTCCTAGTGATGATCTGTGTCCTCTGAGCAGATTATTCGACCCCTTTTTTCTTCTACACGATCTGCTAAATCTCATACACTACCTTCTACAAACTCGATCCGGAGACCATCAGAGGGTCATGGCAAATGTTCACCTTCTTTCTTATGGTTCCTTTCTGTATATTTTTGTATTACTGTCTTGTTGCACGAAACACATTCGTTTTATTTTGCTTTTCTCAAATGTTTAAAGGATTTTATGGAGATTTTATTTTATTTTTAATACATGTTGCCCTCACAAACCAGTTTTACCGGTGCACCAGTGCATTTATTATAACTCAACTCAAACACATGATGGCGCCACTCCAACTTCACCAAACCCATATCGCCCCCATTAAATACAGAACTAATATTCATTGGGTTTTATATTACAGAACCGTTTTATGCATAAACTGCCATCAGAATTTTGTATAACTTGAGTGCCTCTGGGCACTGTCACCTCACAGGGAGGAGGTCTGGGGTTCGAATCTTGGCCATGGGCCTTTCTGTGTAAGGTTTGAACATTCTCCCCATGCTTGCATGGGTTTCCTCCAGGTGTTTTGGTTTTCTCCCATAGTCCAAAGGCATGCACATTAGGTCAACTGGCTACTCTAATTGCCTGAAGGTGTGCATGAGAGTTTGAGTAGTTGTTTGTGTCTGTTTTAAATGAATATTCATAGGTGCATTGTAGCGTAATGGTTAGCAGGGGTGCCAGAAAAAAATCGATTCACGTCTGAATAGTGATTCTTATTTATTAGCATTCTGAATTGATTCAAATTTTCAAGAATCGATTTTTAAGAACACGTTTTTTCGAGCATTTCCAACCTTACTCACAGCACGTACCGTTTATCCAGACTAGCTTTTAGCCTAGCTTTAACATGGAAAAATAAATACAGCCAGCGCCGTCTTCGCTTAAGGCAAATGCTTGCACTTCGGATTTTATAATTTCCGGGTAAGAAGGATCTTGACATGACATATGCGGTGCGCAAAATAAAAGTCTAGTATTTCGGGAACACTTCAAATCCCTGATCCCACATCTTACACCATCACCCGGAGCTAAAAGAACCGGAGCAGCAGCATGACCAACTCCTGACCAACGCACACTCC
>JAQMYF010000012.1:12151008-12182626 GCA_030014195.1 Neosilurus mollespiculum | reverse complement strand
TCAAACATCGGTTTGAATCAAGAATCGATTCTGAATCGAATCGTCACCCCAAAAATCGGAATCAAATTGAATCGTGAGTTGTTGTTTGATTCACATCCTTAGTGGTTAGGACATCAGTCTCGCTGCAAGAAGGTCCTGGATTCGAGTCCCAGCATCGGTGAGTTGCTGGGTAGAGTTTGCCTGGGTCATCTCCAAGTGCTCTGGTTTTCACTGATAGTCCAACAATCATATTAGACAGTAGATATGTCTGTATTAAAAGAAGTTTTATGGGCAGCATGGTGGCATAGTGATTAGCACATCAGCCTTTCAGCAAGAAGGTCCTGGGTTCGAGTCCCAGGGTCAAAGAATTACTGTGTAGAGCTTGCATGGGTTTCCTCTGGGTGCTCAGGTTTCCTCCCATAGTCCAAAGACATGCACATTAGGCCAACTAGCTACCCTGAATTGCCCATAGGTGTGAATGAGATTCTGGGTGGTTGTTTATGTCTGTATTAAATGAAGTGTCATGGGCGGCATGGTGGTTAGCACACAGGAAGGTCCTGTGTTCGAGTCCCAGGCTCATTACAGTGTAGTTGCATGTTCTCCCCGTGCTTGTGTGGGTTTCCGCCAGGTCCAGTGTCCTCCCACAGCCCAAAGATATGCATATTAGGCTAACTGGTTGTTCCACATTGACCCTAAGTGTGTTAGACTGAGATAGGCACCAGCCTTGCCATGATTCCAGGAGGATTAAGAGGTTCAGCGGGTGAGTGAAGTTTCATGTGTGTAAATAATAGTTTGATTATCTTTAACCATTTTTTGTAAATGAAAATTGAAGGCTCGTCTGTAGCACGTCTGTTCTTCTTTTTTTATATTTCTCTTCTAAACTTTCTTTTATTTAGGTACAAAGAGAAAATCTGCTCAAACCCCTGTAGTGATCCATGTAGTGCACACATGCAGGGTACAAACATCCATTTGGGATTCAACCAGTGTTTGCGAACTTGTAGCACACCCCTGACATTATTCTTCTCTTTAAATCAAAAACAAGCACAAATGTTTACAATTCCTAGAGTTTCACTTTAAAATTTATCAAAGAAATGAGTAAATATCTGGGATTTAATATCAAATGCGCTGCTAAAACGCAGCCATAAGCAAAATACAGAATTAGCCGACTAGCTTATCTCATTCAAACACGTTTATTACACACAAGTGCCTCGGAACTGTTAGCTAAACCTCTAAAACATAAGATTTACCTTGTTGACTGTGTTAGCGGGTTGGTTAAAACGCCAGAATGTGCAGAAAATGTAGAAAGACGCACTATGCGACTAAAATCCGTCTCAGTCTTGACGGTTACACCGGTGTTTGGGAAGTGTTTCAACAAGCAACCAATCAGCGTTGTTCTAGAGCATCATGGGAAATGTAGTATTATGTATTAACAGCGTAAAAGTGCTTTAAATGTGAGGTTCATGGACATTTGGATAGTAAAATCACTGTTCACTGTGTAAAGTTAAGTGTAGACTGTAAAAAATGCACGATTAAGAAAAAATAAAAGAAGGATCAATATCAACCTTTATGTAAACCCTCCTTTGGCTATTCTTTATCCTGCATGCGCGTATTAGCCTGTTTAACGTGGGAGCTGGAGATGAAAAGGGATGGAGTGTGTGTGTGAGTATTGCTTGAGGCTGCAGGCTTGTTGGATCTGCACACTGTGATCCCCTGGTGAGAGAGTGGCGTTTCCCGCTCATGTGAACCCAAACGGCGGCTAACGCCTCCTCCTGTCAGCCCTATTTCTCCCATGCAGCACCCAGCCCATCCCAGCAAACCTCCTTCCCCATCCCCTAACCTGCTCCATCAGCTTCTCCACACACTTTCCACTGCCTCTCACTCGCTTTTCACTTCGTTTCATTTCATTTTCACCTTCAGCCAAACACCCGCTCCATTCTCTGAGCTGTGTTTTATATAGCCGCCGGATTTATTTCATTTATTTCAGCTTTACAGCACACACAGCCTGAATTAATTATTCTTTTAAGAGTTGTCCGACTTTAAACAGTTCAAACAACAAAAAAAAAATGATACTGGGATTCAAGAAATTATAGGCCAGTGTGGATATTTCAAAGCTGGAACGAGAATTTCATTATACAAGGTAAGCAAAGCGTACACGGGTTATTATGTGTGAATATTTAATGGCCATATTGGCATTTGTTCCTGCGTGTTTAATCGGTAATATAAATAATTATTTTTTTTGTTTTTTAAGACTTGTAATGTTAGATACCACTTTACAGATAGTATAATAGAATGGGCAATTTTTAGCTACTGCGTCGATGCGATAATAATAATAATAATAATAATAATAATAATAATAATAATAATATTGATGGTGATAATAATAATAATAATAATAATAATATTGATGGCGATAATAATAATAATAATAATAATATTGATGGTGATAATAATAATAATAATAATATTGATGGTGATAACAATAATAAAATAATAATATTGATGGTGGTGATAATAATAATAATAATAATAATAATAATAATAATAATAATAATATTAGCATAAATAATAACAGCACTAATAACGCTTTATTTATTATATTATCTGATAGACAATATAATTGATTCGTGCCGCAGTTGTCACAGTGGCGCAGTTGCAGCTTGATTTGTTTTTCGGTGTGATATTCCTCTTATTTTTTTTTCCAGGCACTGTCAGCAGCTTAAACACTAAAATAAGTGCTGGTATAGATTTGTATGTGTGTGTGAGTGTGTGTTGTGTGAGTTATAAATCGATATGAGTCTGTGAGAAGGTGATGCGGTGGTCATAGTTCAGGTTTGATCATTATTTGGAGACAAAATGCAGGTCGGACCAAACGTACTTGAAAATCAGGGCTGAGTTGTTTTCACTTAAATCAGGTAAAAATCAAAAATTATTCGAAGCCAGATTTCTTTTATAAGAAATATATATCCTAATGTATTAGTTTCTTACGATATTATTGTTACCTGTAATTTCAAAAATTCTATAAGCAGAATTGTGTAAGGGAGAAATATTCAGTCGTTAATGTGAAGACTTTCAGCTGTTGTGTGTTTGTTTTGTGTTAGATAAAGCTCTACAGACTGTAAAATAATGATAGTGTGTTGAGGTATTATTATTATTATTATTATTATTATTATTATTATTATTATATTTAAAGTTACACAACAACATCAATAATAATAATAATAATAATAATAATAATAGAAACGTGTTTTTTCTTTTTTTTATGTTGTTATTGTTTTTGTTATTATTATTTCCTGCAGTTTATTTTTCCTGTTAAAATAGGATGCTTGAGAACATGTCTGGATTGTGTACTGCGTTGTCAAGGCTGCTTTCACTAACCTTAGTGTGTATGAGTGTGTTAACTGAAGCCCTGGCATTGCAAGATTACAATCTTTCACTTATCTCTCATGGATAAAACACTTCTGATTTTAATTTCAGGACGATGAAAGGTAAATGCTTTGATTTAGTATTGTCTCAGACCTGCTTGTTGATGCTAAGGTTCTGATTTTGTGTTTCTGTAAAGCGGTATAAAGGCTGAAGTTCCGACTTTAAGTGTTAATTTAATTCTCAGTGTTAATCCCTGCTGTCTCTGTGTAATTGCTGGCAGAGCAAAGACTCTGGGTCTCAAGGCGACCCCCGCCTCGGGAATACGGCTCTAATTTAGGACACACATCTCTCTTCCCTTCTAACTACACTCCTCTTTTCACTTTCAACTTGATCCTCATCTCGGGTTAGTTATGAATAATATCAGTGTCCACTGTCATGTCCATGTCAGTGTTGATGTTCATTTAATTGGTATTTTCCCTTGCTTTGCGCACTGCTTTAAGCCAGTTCCCAAATGCATAGACTGTTGTGTTAAGGTACAAATACTTTACCATAGTTTCTGGAAATTCTGACATCTAGTCACGCGCTGAAAATTCTTGAAAGCTCAAAGATTATGTATTTATTTAGTTATTTATTTATTTGCATCCAAGGAAAAGCTGCATGAGTGTGTTTGGAGATAATCTAACACCCTCGCTTTTGTGCCAATCCGAAAAAAAACATATCCAAAGACTACACTACGCAACTATATGCTCCTGCGCGCGCACACACACACTCCTGAGTAAAATGCTGTACGGTTTGGGACGTGGCCCGTTCCCCCTGTCGTTGCCCGGGAAGCAAAGGACGCGCGCGCTGCGCACCAGAAAGCGCGCCTGCCGGGTGGAAGTATTGGAGTAGTGACGTCATCGACATGGAGAAAAATATGTGTGGGAAAAAAGTTATGAGTGCATAAGAGAGATAGATATAGTAATTTCCGTGTCCATGTGAGGGATCAGGTTGAACAGACAGTCTCACTGATGCCTGTTTTTGAATTTGAAAACATAGAAAGCTCCATTGGAGGCAAATCCTAATGCTCCATCTCTCTGCAGTGGTCAAACAGCCTAGAAATAAAAGGAATGATGTTTACACCTTGACATTTCATTTTAAGGTTTATTTGGAAATGTTTTTTCAATGCATGCCCAGTTGTTCAGAGATACTGATAATTATTAAAGGGTAAAGTGAGCGTTAGGTAGATGAGATTAAAAAAAGTAGGGTCAAAAGTGTGCTAGATGAACACCACCACAGGGCCAGTGCATTTGAACCCCCTTGTTATGGAAGGATGTCTTGGTGTCCTATGATCCTTGCCATGTCTCTGTGTCTCTGAGTGCAGAGGAATAGTGAGGAAGGAAGTGTGTCCTGCACCACGTGGCTCACTGGCCCATCGGGATGATGCCAGGCAGGTCCAGGCCTGCCAAACTCGGCACCTTGATTCTGAATCTGCACACCCAGCCTGAAAACCTGCTGGGATTTAGATGGGGGAAGCAGCATTGGGAGCCTGGGTGGAAATTGCTTTCAAATGAAATCGCTGTTGTGCTAAGGGCTCTGCAGCCCATTCGCTTCAAACATTGGCTCTTATTCATGAGTCATATTTGGTCAACTTCAGAAAAAAATATGCCAAATCAAAGTTGAGTTGTTGAGTGATTAGAAATAAATAACTGGGATGTAAAAAACATACGGTGTGATAAATTTGAAGTCTTGTTTATGACATAATTTCTTATCAACAGTGGTTTAATTATGATAAAGAAATGAATATTACTGACCCTTTACGCACTCTTTAGAGTAATCTAAAGTCTCTCACTCTTTAGAGTAATCTACCCCACGGTGGAGCACCCCATGTCCAAGATGTCCCAGTCCTCCACCAGTGATGAGGGTACAACATTTGAGCACCTGTGGAGCAGCCTGTGAGTTCCCTATCCATTGGAATATATGCTGCATTACAGTAAATGTTAATATCAGATACATTAAAATTACAGTAGTGCTAATGTTTATTTATGTTTACTATTTGCGCACTTGTCTCGTACTCATCGATCTCATTTGGGCGATTCTTTGACGACTGCCCATGATTTTTTGAGTTGGCGACTGTCTCAGACTGTCTCCGACCAACCACAACTGTGTATGTGATGTCCTAAATGACTCATATAAAATAATGCTCAGATGAAAATCTCTGATGGTCAGCAACTATGTCTGAGACTGTCTTCAGCTTAGTCCCCAACTATCTGCAGCTATCTGTGATCGACCACAACGGTCTCAGACTGTCAGCAATGTAATCGCAGATAGTTGGCAACAGTCACCGATTAGTAGATTATCGTGTGTAATCGTCCAACATTTGGAAACAGGTTTCACAAAACAGGACGATTGTCCACTTGCTGACAGTCACTGCCAGCGATATGGTCGATGATATCAGTCGCAGACCCCTTATGCTCTCTCCAGACCTAAAAATGTATCAAATCGTTGGCATCATTGGGCGTTATCGCCCAAATGAGATTGGGGCTTTGATGGTGAAATAATTATTAATGTCAGTAAATTATGACTGGATGAGAAAAAAAAATTACATATCCTACAAACAACTATTAACTAACAATTACATATATACAGTCTTAGGAATCCTTTCTGATCATTCACTGAACATGTGATATTACCTTGTAGGGAACCGGACAGCACATATTTTGAGCTCCCTCAGACCAGTCATCCAGATAGGGGTACGTCTAGCACCATGCCCAACAACCGGGCCGAGGTGTGCATGGACGTCTATCAGATGAGAGACCTGAATGACAACGTCATGGTGAGAAAAACAAAAATAATTTCCTTTGCTTTTTACTGCCTATTGTTATAGTTGCACATAATACCGAAAACTGTCGTACATTTTCTTACACCTCCACTGATCGAGTGATAGATGATGTGTGTGGTTAAAACAGTAGTTAGAAGTAGGGCTGTTAATTTTATTTACATACAGTCTGTGAATTCCTGACTTCATAATAGCTAGTTAGGATTAAGCGGTTCAGAAAATGAATGAATGAATGAATAATAGCTAGTTAAGAATTTGGTACCAGACAAATGTTTTTAAACGATTTGAATTTGTAAATCCAGTAACTGGGTGCGAAGACACTTAAATTTGTACTCGATTGTTCGTATCAGGGCCAGCTGCATAATGTATAGAATGACCACTGCGCCCTTAGTGCAGATTTATTCTATGAGCATTTTTAGATATACACAATACAATTTTTTTCTATTTATTAGAGCTATAAATCCACAGTATATATGAAAGTGGTCTTAGGCTAGGCAGCCTCACGTGCATCAAGCTGCAACGCACCGGGTAGCACTAACAGTTTCAGCAGTTTGTGCTACTGTAGTTCTTCTGTAGGATCAGACCATACATAATAGTTTTATCTCCCTACATACATCAATGAGCCTTGGACACCCATGATACTTTTGCCAGTTCACTGGATGTCATTTCTTGGTCCACCTTTGCTAGGAACTTTGTCACTGCATACCAGGAAAACCCCACAAGACCTGCCGTTTTGGAGATGAATAGACCCACCCAGTCATTTGGCCATCACAGTGTTGCCCTTGTCAAAGTCACTCAGATCCTTATGCTCGCTCATTTTTCCTGCTTCCAACACATCAACTTTGAGAAGTCAGTTCATTTTCTGCCTAATACGTCCCACTCCTTGGCAGGTGCCACTGTAACCAGTGTATTCAATGTTATTTGTTCACCTGTCAGTGCTCCCAAGCAGAGCTCCATAGATGGTTGTCCCATGTCCTGTCCAGTGTCTGTTTGTGCCAACCACAGGAAACTAAATGCCACATTGCTGACTTGATGTTGATTGGCTGTTATGTATCACTGACTTGCATGATCATGGGCGGCAATAAAAAAAAAAACAACAACATTTATTATTAATAAAGAAACTCAAATGGAAAAAAATAGAGGCTCATACACCACCGCTCAGACTCATGCAGAATAAAAAACACAGTGTAACTCGGGTAGACAGACAAACAGGTCAATAAATGTTTATGGAGCAATTGGTGAAATCAGAAGCTTGACAGAACATGAATTTGTTAAATGGATAATTAAACTAACAAGACAGATGATTAAAATGAAAACAGAATTCAGAAAGGCATAAAAAGCAAACCCAAGCTTGGACACCTACCAGGAGACATTTATCTGGAGCTCCTCTTTTAGGCAGTGCCAAAATAAATATATTAATGTTTTTAATGTTATGGCTGATCTGTGTGTCCTGTTTCTCTGCTGTTTCATTGTGAACTATATGCTTAATTAACACATCCAAAAGGTTTCTGCTTAAATATAATATAGTTTAATATATACTATGACAAGAGCATGGTAATTATATGTATCAACAGGCCAGATATAGAGCCTTTTCACTTCATTTATTTTTACCTATATTACATACGGTAACCTTTAAGACCATTTCTAGATCAATTGTGAACTGTTTTTCAAAGTGTCTATACAAGACTTTTGTTTTTGTCAATTTCCCAAGCCCAAGCCAGGTTGCTTTTCCCTCCATATCGGTGCAGATTCCCTCCTCACTGCCTGCCTTCCCTCTTCTCCGTTATATTTTCCCTCTCCACAGCAGGCCCGGCTACGGCCTGGGATTTAAAGTGGGAGGGCAAAATGGCTTAATTAAAGGGAAAACCAAGCCAAGAACATGACACCTGCTGCTCCCTTCCATCTGGGGCACACGTGCTGGGGGTGAGGGTAGGGGGGCAGTTAGTAAAGAGGGAGGGGTGTGCGTGGAATTGATGGAGTGATGTTTGGATGGACGCTTCAGACTCCTTATTTGTATTTTAAGCATTATATTAGGAAAACCTGTAGTGATCTGAATATCACGATGCTAGCAGAACTACCAGTGTTTCTTTGAAGAGCTTTACACGGATTCATCCATTTAAATAATTTGTATTTTTAATTGCAGGAAAGATTTTTTGGCTGTCAGAAATGTCCCAAAAAAAATCTGGAAATTTTTCTTTTGTCGTTTTCTGAATTCATGAGGCAGATCCAGGTGTAATTGTGTACATTTTTTGCAGTGTTTGACATGTTGACAGTTTTGCTTGTGATGAAGTGCAGTTTTTGATCATCTCCATGCAAGCGATGCCACAGTTCAGTTGTTGTCTTAAAATCCTCATTTCACTTGCTCTCATACCTGTCCCCTTCCATACCACATTGGTATCGTCCCATCCATCAGCAGGCAAGTCCAGACCTGCCCTTTTGGTTAATAAATAGTCATGAGGCCAAAAAGTGGGAGGTCCAAGATTTGTTGTTAGCTGCAGCTAGAAGTTAACAGGGCCGGGACGGCTTGAGGAATATAGAGAAATATCCTCGCGCTTGTCCTCTACGCTCAGTCGTATTCAGAGCTGCAGGCATTCAGTGTGTTCCGCAGGCATTCAGTGTGAAGTGGAAGGTATTGGTTCTTTCAGTGCTCACCTGTGTGTGCAAGGTCACATGACCAGCCAGGTGAGAGTGTGTGTTCTGATGGTTGACCCTCTTGCGGGAGTGCTACAATGCTGTGCACAGGTGACCCGGCTCATCACTACAGCACGGTAGGTGAGCTACATTCTTCAGAAGGATGAGAAATCTGTAGTCTGTAATAGAAAAGGTCAGGAGTAAAAGAATCTCCTGAACGTTTTGTGCAGAGAAGTTTTCAGCATGCGATCACTTTCTGAATCATTTTCAAAGAAAAATGTACCATGTTTTGAGATAACAGCAAGAATTTCCTTGTGTTATCTGGTTGAGGATTTCCTGAAGGACTAGAGGTTTGGATTGAGTCAACTGTATGAAGTTAGGGGTGAAAAAATGTGGGTGTAAATAATGTTACTAAGGCTTTTTCTAGGTGAATTGGATGGTGTTGTAAGTGTTGCATGTGTTTACTTGAATATTCCCAGACGTTAAGGCGGCACTGGGGAGCTGAAGCAGAGCTGATACTTATTTCACTGTGATTATGAGGCAGTAATAGTATTTGTTTCTTTCCAGATCACTGTGTGTCATGCCACTGAGATAAATAAACCTGTTGACGTATTTACATAGATTTGTGAATTAAGATGATCACCGATGGAGTTTGGGTTATGTTTTGCGGATAAGATCTGAAACTGATGTCTGAATCTTATCATTTGAACTGATGAGGAATTATTTGGTAAAACAAATGAGAGTGATGAAAATCAAACCAGGCCTGCTCAATCTAAGCATGTGACATGTTAAGATCATTTTCTTTCCTTTTTTTTACCCATTGCACTAATTTTCAAACACACCCCTGTGTCACATGTCCTAGCAACGGCCATGGTGCTGTAACTGTAACACTAACTCGTTGCACTACACTACCTGTACAGTAGAGGGCAATGTTTTTGCACTTTATTGCACGTTCATCATTCCATGAGCTGTCATTTCATTCCCCTGTAGTTCCCCCGGTACAGATGTGTCTGAGCATGCTGTAAAGATGCACAGCATTATGTCATGCCAAACATATCGTTTCCCGTCATTCCCACAAGCCATCCTTTTCATCATCTTTATCTGGAATATTAGTAGTATGATATGATGATAAGATGTTGTGAATAGATATGGCTGGGAATCAAACACCACCGGGCTGCCTGGTTAGCATAATAAAACCAGGGGATTTCATCTTCCTCTCACTTTTATTGGCTTGTTTTTGAACAAAATTAAGTCATGTTGTTTGTGATTGATTGATAAGGTGGATATAACTTGAGTTTGGTGTGAAGTCACATGAAGTGGCAGTACATCTTCAAGACTGTGGAAAGATTGTAACAACTAAAAAAAATCAGCTCATCTCATAATGCAGTACTAGGAATTTTAATCCATTCATTATTTTTTTGTTTATTTATTGTAATTAAATGTACTGTAATTTATTGTGATAAATTTTACTGTATTTAATTAGATTAGATTAGGTAGGATAGGCAGAAAACAATCCAAGTCCACTTTTTCATTTCATTCCAAATGATATCATCAGCACTAACTTATGAAAAGTTATGGCACATCCTGTGTTTACTTTAAAACCATGGTTCATCTGAGCTAACGCAGACTTCTCAAGTTTCTGATGATCTATGCTCAAACAGATCCATCAGTGTGTCTTTCTGAACACACATTTCGATGGGAGGATAAAAGTAAAAATTCAGAACGTTTGTAGAAATGAATTAACACATCACACATTTGCATTTTTAAATAGTGACCCAGAAATACCGCAAAACCTGGAATATTCAACAGTCAATATGTTACACATTTTACATCTTTTTTGTTTCACATTTTGGAAGTTGGGCTGTAAAATATGATAATGTAATATTAATATCGCAATATATTATTGTAATCAAATATCGCCAGTACCTTTAAAAAAGAAAAATTCATTTTCCTAAAAATATCAATCGATCTGGGTGGCATGGTGGCATAGTGGTTAGCATGCCCACCTCATAGCAGGTGGGTTCATGTCCACCTCATAGCAAGAGTGTTCTGGGTTAAAGTCCAGGGTTTTGCCGTTTTTTTTGTGGAGTTTGCATGTTCTCCATGTGTTTGCGTGGGGTTTCCTTCAGGTATTCCAGTTTCCTCCCACAGTCCAAAGACCTGCACATTAGACTAATTGGCTGCTCTAAATTGCCCCCAGGCGTGGCTGTGATTCTGAATAGTTGTGTGTGTGTGTTGGCCCTGTGATGGTCTGGTGAACTGTTTAGGTGTTTAGTTTTGGCTGAGATAGACTCCAGCCTCCCTGCGACCCAATGAGGAGTAAGCGGTTCTGCAAATGAGTGAGTGAGTGATGATATCAATTGATCCTTAAGTTTTAAACTGATAATTAAAACATTTTTTCTTATTAAGTAGTTTTTTAAATTTTATGTACTGTATATATGAAAATTAATAATAAAAAATTTATTTTTCTTGACATTGTATATTAATCAGATTCAGCTGTGCATATTCTTAGCGCTCTCTCTCTCTCTCTCTCTCTTTTAAAAGTTTTTCCCTCATGTTTTGTTGGCAGTTTGTTAGCCGAACTTTACGTTAGGGTATGTGTATCTTGGATAAATTTGTAAGTATAATGAAATGCTATTTTTCTCATATTGTCCATCCTTATTTAGAGGGTAAATGTTTTTCTCTAGGAAACCCAGCACTGCTCTTGGATCTAACATTATATAAAACATAATTAAACATGAGCAAACCATGAGCTTGCTTCATAAGTCACAGAATCCATGACACACACTTTATTCATAAATGTTAATAAGCCATAACTACAGTTCCATTAATCAGTGCTCATATGATCAGTGAATTAAAGTAACTCTTACAGGGTGCAATATACTGATCCTCAGCACAAACTGGTGTCTGTACTGAGTTCTGCATTTTCTCTCTGTATCTGTGTGGTTTCCTCTGGGCTCTCAGGTTTCCTCCTTTCTCCAAAAAAACATGAGGTAAACGTATCACTGACTCTTAATCGCCTCAAGGTCTGACTGAGTGTGCGGATGTGTTTGTGCATGTACAGTATTCCCTCCTCACGCCTCGTGTTCATAGGATACATTCTGGATCTTCCGTGATTGTACCAGGATAACCAGAGATGAGTTACCAGCATGAACACCATCTTAATGAATGCTTGCATCACACAGGCGTGATATTTACACCTGGAGACTATAAAACTGATCAACATTTACAAACATGATGTAATTGAACTTTTGCTTTTGCAAATTCATGTTGCTTTTTAGTCATGGATCAAATATGTATTAGACCCTGCAGGAGTATTTTTGAACACCTGTCTAACATTGTGTCAATTGTTTAACATTTAGGCTATTTACAATTTATTAATGCACTGAATAATGCTAGTTAAGAAAACCAGTAAAAGTTTTAGAGCTCTGGACTTGTACTTTTCATTGCCTCAGTGACCAGCTCTCCACTCGGATTCAGTAAGCTGTAAGTGACAGTCTGAGAGAGTGAGCGAGATAGTGTGAGAGAGACAGACAGACTCACATGCTGTTTGGGTGCGGATGTGTTACTCCTTTGCTTAATCCGTTAGTTCAGAAAGAATGCTTAGATCCCATGCATATGTAACACACACACACACACACACACACACACATACACACACATACACACACACAGACAGACAGACAGAGAGAGAGAGAGAGAGAGAAGTGAGTTGTGCAAAAGAGCGTCTTTGTTTTTTCCTGTTTCGACTTGTTGAGCGACGTGTTCCAGCGTTGTGATGAGGTTTTCCTGAGTGTATGTGTAAGTGTGTGTACACACTGAAAGGACATACTTCATGTTAAACATTTTGAGAGCTGACAGTGCAGGTTGAACTCCACACCACTAAGGGAAAAACACCCCCCCCTCCCACACCCCCATTTAACATGTTAAAGATTTTGCAAACAATTAAACACACTCCCATGTCCCATGTGGGTAGGTGTGTGTACTTGTGCTTGCTACATATTGGGACCAGATTGCCTTTTTAAAGGGGAATTAAACCCCAAATTAATAAAAGCTTGCATATATAGTATATGTCTTGCACGTATTTGCACATTAAAATGCACTACTTTTATTACAACCTTTTTAGTGAATAAAAAAAGAAGAAGAGTACTTAATCCTCACACAGAGGTGTGCCACTGTACTGCAAAAAGTGGGGCAGGGGTGCAATGAAGAAACGGTGAACGCGGAAGTGTTGTGCATTAAATGCACTGTGATAGGTATTCCATGCGTTCATGTATACGAGCAGGCGCTTGTCTGATGTATGTAAATGTAATGTATATGTGCCTAGTTATGTGTAGATGTGCCTAGTTTTATATTATTCATAGGTTCTTTAGTTTATGTTTGATTTATTAGTTTAATATCTGTATGGTGTTACTTTTGCTGTTATCTTGCTTCTACGATCTGATGCATCCAAGTCCTATTCTCACGATTTGGCACACTTTCACGAGAGTTAAACTGACGACAAATGATGGCCTTTTTAATCAGGCTAATGCAAACTAACATAATAGGTGTAAGTAAAAAGCATGTAATGATTAAAACATAGATGTTTTCAGTTAACAGGAGAGTTTGAAGGACTTTCCTTTCATTTCACTTTAATCAACAGAGTGAGGACATTTATGGGACGTGAGGATAGTTTGGCTGGTTATCTCTTCTTCAAAGGGCTGTTTGAGAGTTCAGACTTGGTTTAAGGGCTCACATTAGAATAAGGTTTAGGGTAAGGGTAAGGGTTGTGGTTTATCGTTTAGTTGTGATGGTTAAGATTAGGGTAAGGGGCTAGAAAATGCATTATGTCCATGAATGTCCCCACAAAGACAGAAGCACAAGTGAGAGTGTGTGAGAGAGAGAGCGCAAACAAAATACACTAAAGACTGAAAAGCCCTGGAGACATTAGCTTATCTCTTTAAGCCTCTTAATTTTACATTGTTGTCTAATTGTAGGTTTATATATGTTTTAAAATACTTAGAACAATCGGTATAATAAGAAGAAAAACAAGATTAATATCCTCACAAACACACAATATATATATATTTATAATTTTACTTTAGAAGCGGGATATGAGCTGCAATATTAAAGGAAGATGTTCCTGTTTAGAACTTTACAATTTCTACCTTAATATATTATTATACTTTCTTGGAAATACCCTAATTATAAAACATAGGCATAAGATTTCCATATTTATACCTTTTTTATATTAAAAAAATTATCATTAATAAATAATGAATGGGTGCATATAAATGTTTTTTACTGAAAAATTAAAATGCAATTCACATTTTTTTTTAAAACAGTAGAATATACAGTTATTTTTGGTATGACATGCTTCACAGTCCACCATCCTGAAGACTGTTTGCTCTTTACCCGTTTTATTTCAGTCCCACTGTTCATGCTGTAGCATCAGGGTTGTGTTGTTAGCTGACAGGATCTTTGATATGGTTCTTGTAGCCCATCCACCATAAGGTTTCATAAGTGATTCATTCAGAGATACTTTTCTGCCCACAGATATAAAGAGTGACTATTTTTATTAACATAGCAATCCTGTCAGCTCTAACCAGTCTGTCTACTTTCTGACGTCTTTCATTAACCACCTGCAGAACCTCCATGCATCTTACTGTGTAAACTCAGGATAGTGTTGTGAGGGAAAAATCCCAGAAGATCAGCACTTTCTGAAACTAGCCTGTCACTAAGATCGCTATTCTAATGCTTGATGTGAACCAAAACTGAAGTGCTTGATGGGTATCTGCATGGATTTATGCAGTGTGCTTTGGTCAGTTGAGTAATTGCAGTAATGAGCAGGTGGACAGGTGTTTGATTTGAAGTGGATGGGGTTTAGATGAGCTTTGAACAGGTTAGTTGAGTGAATGAATGAGTATAATTGGCTAATGTGGCTAAATTACTTAGCAGTTTCTCAACAACATAAAAAAACAATAGGTGTGGGTGCTGAACTCTTCCTTTTTATAATGAAATTATTTTATTTTTATATGTTCACTCTATACCTCTCTCTCTCTCTCTTTCTATCTCTGTATCTCGCTCGATCTATCTCCACTGTCAAACTCTTTTACTGGGAGTGTGTCAGACAGGTAGTGTTTTCTGCAGCCTGGACTTGAGCGAGGTGTTTTCCTGCAAGTATGTACTTGTGCCTGTGTTGTCGTCTAGCTAAGGGCATGTCGTAATTAGGACAACGTTTGCCTTCCTTCCCTCCGTCCCCTGAAACACTCGCTCTCAGGACTGCAAGCCACAAGGGTCACAACTCAGGAGTGTTGTTCTGGGCAGAACTGTGGCCAAAGAAATACTGAGAGAGATGTGAGAATGAAGGGCTGATGGTGTTGAGAGAGTGTGTGAAGATATAGCTGCTGGCCTCTGTGACTGAACCGCTTGCATCCTTGTACTGGAGGTTTTACTGGATATAGATCGAGTTTAACTGGGGAACCAGCGTTCGACCAACACGGACAATGTACTATGTGAAAAAGAAGGTAAAGGCCCTTGAGTGTGAGTGTGAGTGTGTGTGTGTGTGTGTGTGTGTGTGTGTGTGTGTGTGTGTGTGTGTGTGTGTGTGCGAACTTGTGTGCAGCTTGATTTTGCCAGTCTTCTGATTGATCTAGAGCTTAATGGGAGAAATATCTCCCATCATGCTTTTCATTTGTCTGGTGAACGCTTTTTCTTAACTGATGTTTTAATGTGTGTAATAATGGGATGCCCCAAAGTAAGCTAAGCAACTGTTCAGTGTCTCATTTCTCTGGATTCCTGAATACAGGTTTAATATGTGTGTATATATTTGAAACAACTGGTCAGACGAAATATTGGACACACTATATGCTGTATGGATAACCCTGCCCCCTAAGGGTCTGTGCAGTTACAGCTATTATTACAGTAAAAGCTTGCAATGGTCTATTACCTGTAATTTGTGAATCTTGAGCTTCTACTCATGATTGCAACTGTTCCTTCTAATAGCCTTTTGCCAACCCAACTGACAGTGTCAGTTTAGTAATTTATTAGGGGTGACTCTGTTGGGGGTGTGATGGAGGGGTACGGAGGGCAATTAGTTACCTGACAGATTGCTTCTGTTTTACAACCCCTGTGCCTGAGGGGAGGCACGGCTTCTGCAACTTCTAAATCTCAACAGCATGTAACCGGAGCTGAGTGGACGTCTTCCAAACACCTCGAAACTACGACTTTTCCTTTTCCCTCCTCCTTTATGCTTCTCTTCACCTGTGTAGTTTGACTTCCCTCCTGCCGTCCCTCCCTCTTGAGTTTACCTGTGGCTCCTCTTCTTCTGTACTTGCTGTCAGCTTACCTGTCTTTTCCTCCTTCCCCCTTCTCTCTCGCTCTCTCTCTCTCTCTCTCTCCCTCTCTCTCTCTCTCTATCTGTCTCTTGACTCAGTCTCACTATAGCTTGCTGAGCAGCAGTATGGAGCAGGGATTGGGGAACCGTGCGGCATCCACCAGCCCCTACAGCTCCGAGACCGCCTCCAACGTGCCCACACCGTCGTCCTACTCGCAGCCCAACTCCACCTTTGAGGCCATGTCTCCGGCCCCAGCCATCCCCTCCAACACAGACTATCCTGGGCCACACGGCTTTGAGGTCACCTTCCAGCAGTCCAGCACTGCCAAGTCTGCCACCTGGACGGTGAGTGGAGCTCGACTGGAGAACATTTTTACTTTTTGTTGTTGTTTTTTTTTACTTATACCATAACTTACTCTGTTGTCTAATGTGATTCTCATCATCTGTTAAATATTTTTACACTTTAAAATTTGGTAATTTCGAAAATTTGCTGCCCTACATGCTTTGCCATAAAAGACTAAGGGAAAGATTTTGGAAAGTTCGGCATGTGTTGAGGAATGTACACCATTAGGCTGTTTAAAATAAGAGGTGTTCCCAGTCACTCTATCCAAAACAAACTGGAATTCCTTTCAGAAGGACTTTAAATTGAGAAGCTTGAAAGCAGAAACTTCTCTGTTTTGCCCAACATCACTACAATAAAAGTGTTATCCCTGTCTGTCATGCAGTTGACCCTGAGACCCCCACTCTATAGAACCTCAGGGTGGGTAGACCTCTCTTTCTCTCTCATACTAGCTTTTAGACTGTTTGTTGGATTAACTCAACCATGAGGTCTGTTCATTCTCTAACTGTGGAGTTGTAACTTGATCACTGAGGTGGCCATCATTCAGGCCAGAGAGTCGCCTCTCGTTCTTACTCGCTGCGTATGTGTGAAAATAATCTGCTGTTCAGAACCATTCTAATATAATGTCATGGCATTTAGTGGCCACACATAAGGTTTGGTTTGTCTGGTAACCTGAACAATTTGGCTCTGTGAAAACATCCAACTGCATCACCTTATTCTGTAGGACAATACGGCGGACCTGAACTATGTTCTTGTGGGATACCATGGTAAGAATTCTGTGATTCCTAACCAGACCAAACCTCCCTTGTTATCCAGAGGGAAGAACTTTCATTCATTCATTCATTTTGTGAACCGTTTAATCCTAATTAGGGTCGCGGGGAGGCTGGCGCCCAAGGGAAGAACATGTTCAGTATAACTTTTTTGCAGTTGACCTAAAAAGCTGGTAAATATCACTTAATTGGAACCTGTTTTAAAACAGCCTCATGTTCTAGATTAAGAATATGACTCATGAATCTGTCCATAACTATCATCACCGGGGAAGCCGCAACACTCAGAGTCAGTTATACTTGTGGTAAATTTTGAGACCAAAGATAGTTGAAAAATGGCTGAGGTTGTTATTTGTTGTTGTCTTAACAGGCAAGTTAGTAGATTTGAAAGCAGCTGTACTTCTTTTTTTTATATGGAGTTTAACTAAATGCTCAATCGGAACATATACTGTATGTGTTGAAGAATTTAAGTTTTTTTTTTTTTCCTTTGGAATATATGTCACGTAATAATTTTTTTCTTTATTAAAAAAATGCAGAAACTACAAGAATGTTTACAGGTTGGATAGAGGAAAAAAAAAAGAAACCCAAAGTGCAATTTAGTGGGTTGATGTGAAGACAAATTAAATAATATATGTCTTTTATATATGTTATTTAGAATGATAAAATAATAGAAAATTGCTATGTTAGAATAATAAAACGATTAAATCCCTGTAAAATATTCAAATGTAAAAAAAAACCCCAAAACAAAACAAACAAAAAAAACCATAAATAAACCGCATAATATTTAGATTAAAAGATTGTAACATTTGTCTGAAGGGGGACATTTGTTTACATTTTAATTTGTTCTGTTATTTTATTTGCCGCAAATTTTAATATTATGATACATATCCTACATCATGAACATACATTTTGTTAGATATTTTTATTAATATGTATTTTTATTCATTCATTATTAGGTTATTCTGTTACTTGTGGTCATGTTGTTAGACAGTACATTGCCTCCCTCCTCAAAAAAGAACAAAAAACAACCCAAACAAAACAAAAAAAAATGCCTGCCCTTCTTGTAGCTCAGTAATCTTAATAACCCGTGGTGTTGTTTCTGCATTCTTGATTAAGCAGGTAATACTTAAAAATCAGGTAACAGGTAAACCCTTTATAATGTTGGTTTAATTAAAGTGAGATGTAAAAAATACATTTATTGTTAAATTAGCATTAAGTAAAAGATGTCTATCGCTGTGCTAGCTAGTAGATTATATCAGTTTTGTGTTGAAAACACGGTGCTTCCTCCTGTAACTGAATGGAGAAAACGGATTTGCTTGGCGTTTTGTTAGCTGCAGGCAGTACTTGCAAAGAGAACAATGTTAAGTGGCTTGCTGAGGACAGATGAACTATTATTACTTCGTTATTTTACAAGGCAAAGCCAGAACATGAGCTGGCAAAAAAGAGATGTTATAGATTATTTAGGTTCTAGGTTATATATAGTTTGTTTAACACATCATGTTGCTTTGTCAGTGACTTTAAACACAAAGTTATTAACTGTAGAGAAGCAGTTTTGATGTTTTATTTTGAATGTAAAGCATCTGTTGTTAGGAAAAACATTTTTCGAGAATGAAAATATAATTAGAAACATAGTCTATTCACGTCCCCAAAAAATTATCTAAATCTGTCTATGTATAAAGGCTACAAAGTATTTTTTATTTATTTATTTTAACGTGAGTCTTAGAGAGTCTTTTTCTATTAATAATTATGCTGTTTACCCTGTATTCATTTCATTTCATTAATTATTCAATATTTTTTGGGCAGCTCTTTTAAATACGCAGGCCTCAATTATTGCTGAAGCCGTGATTTCTTACTACAAACAAAGTTTTGTTGTTGTTGTTGTTGTTGTTGTTGTTGTTATGTTGTTTGACAGAAAAAATTTTTATTGCTGAAAATGTTTACTTTGTATTGCCTAGATATGTTGTTGTGCAGTAGAAGTGGCTAAACCTCATTGATAATGCACTAAAAATATATTAGCTTCTTATCTGCTATCACATGACTGATTGGTCAGTGTGTGTAAGATGTTCTCTGATAGATGAAAATTGGGCTTGTTGATTTAGATATAGTTAAGACTCGTGCTCGTGCATAAATAGAGAGACTTGATTTTATTGCCATCGAATAAGAAAACTGTATTGATTACTCATATTATCTCACCTTTAAGCTTGTGTTGTGCATTAGGAAAAAACTTTAGGAAAACAACAACAGTAACCTCGTAAAAATTCTGCATTTGCAGTGTCCACAGTGTATTGTGCATTGGATATACTGCAAAGCATTTACTGTAAAATTTGCAGTAATTTAGTAAATTAGTAATTTAGTAAATTAGCTCAAATCTATGTACTGTAGCATATTTAAGGAGATTTGCTGATTTGGCCGATGATTTAAAAAAGAAGTGACACATTTGATACAGGATACAAGTGGTTAAGGGAACTTGTCCAAAGACATGTACATTGGCTGTTTCTAATTGCCCCAGCGTGGGAGTATGAGTATGAATGGTTGTTTGTGTGCTGCCTTGTGATGGACTGGCAATCTGTTCCCCTTATAGGCTCCAGCCCCCCTGCAGTCCTAGTAGGATCAAGCAGTTCGGCAAATGAATAAACGCAAAAGCCTTAACAACTATTTACAACTAGTTCAACCTAGCTTACCCTCAGTCATCTTTTTACAATCATATATCATTCTATAACCATTCTCACCCCAGTTAAATATCCCACTATGCATTGTGTTTTCGGCTCTTTTTATAATAAACCAATGCATTACTCTAAGTGGCTGATTTTTTCAGCACAATCTGGTAAAATAATAAAACAGCATATTATTCTAAAATAAACACTGCAAATTTACATTTAGTGTGAATGAAAGATCTAGATAAAAAAAATGTTCTGTTCCAAATACTACCCAGGCTGGTAAAGAACTATTGTACCTTCTTTCTAATCTACAAGAACCTTTACTTAAGCTTCTAGATGAAGAGCACAAAATTGTTAAGGATTATGGCCAAGCTGCGTGGAATGCAGTGTCGACTCTGTAATTCAGGGATTTCCCAGGTTGGAGACGTTCCTTGGCAGGCTTTTGTTATATGGGATTACTATAGGTGAGGTGTGTAACTCATCAGGAGATGCAAGGTGAGGGGTTATAAGGTTCCACCGTAATGTTTGTATAGCTGCAAGCTGCCCGAGGAGAGAGATAGTGGTATATTAAGTGTGATGTTCCAGATGTTCCATTCACCACAACTTGTAAAAGTTCTCCTCTATCACTAATGGTTTGCTACTTACAGTTCGAAGAATTGATTTGCACAGAACTTGATGCCGAATCCTATATGCAGCCATAGCCTAATGGTTAGAGAAGTGGCTTTGGGGTTGAAGGGTCGCCGGTTCGATTCCTGAACCAGAATGAAAAATATGTGTCTGCAAGGGGGATTGAGTTCACCTTCCCTTCCTCCATATTCATGGCTGAAGTGCCCTTGAGCAAGGCACCTAACCCCTGACTGCTGTCCGGGCACCGCACTGTGTAGCAGCCCACTGCTCCATGTGTGTGCTCACTGTTTACGTGTGTCTATGTGTGTGTGCTCACTTTGGATTGGTTAAATGCAGAAGTCAAACTTTACAATTATATTACAGAATAAAATAAGAAAAATATGTGTTGATATTGAAATATTTACTAATGTCTTGTTTTTTTGGTGTGTTATCATTATTCCTATGAGAGCTTAATGGTTGTTTGTTGCTATGACATCATTGCTAGTAAACTTATAATGGTGATTTTTAGAGATGTGAATTGAACAACAACTCACGATTTAATTTGATTCCGATTCTTGGGGTGACAAATCGATTCAGAAACGATTCTTGATTCAAACCGATGTTTGATTCATAAACATTACAAACAAAGGGAACCAATTTCACGAGTAACTACATTCTTCTATAAGCTAGGAACAACTCTGGTTGGTCAGGCTGCTGCTGCGGCGGTTCTTTTAGCTCCGGGTGATGGCGTAAGATGTGGGCCTGGGGATTTGAAGTGTTCCCGAAATACTTGACGTTTATTTTGCACATTTTGCACACGGCATGTCATGTCAAGCTCCTTCTTACATGGAAAATCTGAAGTGCAAGCATTTTCCTTCAGCGAAGATGGCGTTGGCTGTATTTCTTTTTCCTCATCCATATCAAAGCTAGCTACCGTGTTTCCCTGATAATAAGACATTTTTGGGGGGGTTTTTTGGTTCAAAAAACACCATAGGGCTTATTTTGGGGGTAGGTCTTATTTTAATTAACATTAACAGCAATTTCAATAAACAGGTGGGTGTGAACACAAAAATCTGCCTAGATAATAGGCAGAAGATAGAAGATAATACCGGTAAATAAAATGATGAGCGTTATGCTCCCCAAGTCCTGCTTTTATCCCTATCATGCCCCTCAGTCCTGCTTTACAATACTTTACTTACCATTGGTTTTTTTTCTTAACTTCCTCTTTTTCTGTCTCTCCACCGCGGTGCTGCTGTAAATGGTGCTGGCGCGCGTGCATTCACAGAAAATGAGGGGAGGGTGCGAACGTTCTGCAGAAGAAAGGGTAGGTCTTATAATCGGGGAAACACGCTACTTCTGGAGCCGCCGCTCACTGGAACAATTCACGAAGGAGGCCGTGTGTGGACAAACGGTACGCGTTGTGAGTAAGGTTGGAAATGCTCGAAAACACGTGATCTTAAAAATCGATTCTTAAAAATTTTAATGATTGAATGAATTTTAAAAATTCAATGATCTCAGACGATGGCCAGCTCTCATTATTAGCTCCTCAAACCAAAATAGCAAGCGCTGTTGTCCAGTGATGTGCAATTATATTTTAATGAGGAATCCAGATGAGCATGGGTTTCCATTTGGGCTCTTTTCATGTTTTTTCAGGGAGTTTTTCCAGCCATAACATTAACACCACCTGACTTGGCTTTGGTTAGATAGCCCCATACACAGCAAGCTTGTTTTCTGACACATTTTCTACAAAAGCCAGGATTAACTGTTTCTACCGATGCTACCCTTCACTCTCCACATGCATCAGTGTGCCCTGGGCACTTGTAGAACACTTGCTAATTCACTGGTTGTCCTTCCATTTCTAGGTACTTTCCACGGCACCCCAGAAACATCCCACCCACAAGACCTGCTGTTTTGGAGCTGAATAAACCCTGATCAGCCATAACCTTAAAAATGTTATGAGCACAGTGGCAACTTCCAAAGAGTGGGATGTCATTCATTCATTCATTTTCTAAGCCTTTTATTCCTAATTAGGGTTGCTATGGCGCCCATCTCAGCCGACTCCGGTCGAAGGTAGGGTGCACCCTGAACAGCCCGCCAGGCTTTCGCAGGGCCAACACTCACCCAACCATTCACACTCACACTCACACCTAGGGGCGATTTTGAACCGCCAGTTAGCCTACTGTGCATGTTTTTGGACTGTGGGAGGAAACCGGAGTAAAAGTGGGATGTATTAGGCTTTAAGTGAACAGTTAGTTCAAAGTTGAGTGTTAGAAGCAGGGAAAATGAGTAAGCGTAAGGGTGTGAGTTATTTTGAAAAGGATCACACTGTGATGGTTTAATGACTGGGTCTATTCATCTTCAAAACGGAAGGTCTTGTGGGGTGTTCCTGGTATGCAGTGGTAAGTATCTGCCAAAGTTGGTCCAATGAAGGACAACTAGTGAATTGGCAAGAGTGTCATGGGTGCCCAAGGCTCACTGATTCTCGTAGAGAGCTAAGGGTTGTACTGATCTTCTAGAAGCGCTGCTTTAAAGCAATTATGTAATGCACTTACATTAAGTTATGGCAGAGACTCAGCTTGGCTAGACAGTGATCTGTGAGTTGCCAAGTGTGATGTGCTGAAGGAAATGTTGATTCTTTGAAAGCTAATTTTTGTTTCAGCAGAGTGTACAAATGTAGACGTAACAGAGCTGGACAGACTAAAAAGACTAATGCGAATCTTCATCACTTTTTTAGACAGGGAAAAAAGGAATAAATTCCCTCGATGGAGGGAGTAAATCTCACTGGCACCACTATTAGCAGGTAGTTGATCTGCTTATGGTGAAAAATGTACGGTAAGAAATCTTAAATGAGGTCACATATTAATGAAAAGATGAATGAGTCTGTGTGCGAAGAAGATCAATTTGATCTTGTAAGGGTGATGATGAAGATTATGAATATGATGATGGTGATGATGATGGTGATTTACGTGATATCACAGTTGCATGTACTTTCTGTGTAGCTTTTCATTTTCTGCTACACTTTCATCTGATAATGCTTGAACCACAAATTTTTACTGCTGTGCCACATCAGTCATGCTAACACCCTCACAAACATTCGAATGTTATGAAATGTACACTCAATAGCCTTTCACTGCGTATGCTTTCTCACTCATCAGACCCACTTTCGATCTGCTCCTGGAATACCATTGTGCTTTTTGGCTCCGGCAGTTCTGCAGGGCACCTATTACACCATGATATCACAGGTTGAATCATAACCACAATTGTATGTATCAGGACCGGAGATGAGTTTGAGTGTGCTCGAATAAGAGCTTTGCTTCAGAACACACATTCCAGAGGCTCAAAGCATGTGGTGTCATAAGAGACGAAAATGAGTTCTATCACCCCAGCTTTTCCAGTAAAGACCCCAACACTTCTTTTTTTTTTTTTTTTAAATAATATTATTATTGTTGTTGGCATGTACATGAGACAAGCCCAAGCACGCCTTGCATTTTAGCATGTTCGAAGCTGCTTTTCCCAGCCATTACCCTCCTAGTCAGACAACGGGTCTAAACACGCCCCACACCCAGCAGCATCCTTCCACCCAACAGCACACACACCATTTCATAAAGCTTTCACATATAGCAAGTATAACAAAACATTAGCCATCTGCATATGTACACTACACATTAAAGTATACACTTGCACATTAAAGGTACATAAGGGCATAAGTACATATATATATATATATATATATATATACACGTGTGTGTATGCACACTTACACATTAAAGGTACAATCTGTAAGATTTTCTGCTACAGCTCAACTCACAACAGTAATAGAATACATTGTGGTTCAGATGAAATAACTGGAAATCATTCCTATAATTCAATCAGTGACCAGCACTGATAATTTGTGATTGAGTCAAAGAAAAATATTGCTTAGCGCCCCTTTAATATTCAAGATCAAGTATATTTAAATATTTTAAATGTTACTTTCTGATACTAATTATTGAGACTGTAAAACTTAGGAGTTTTATGTAATATATATATATATATATATATATATATATATGATTTGTTTTATTCAGTGTAAAATAACTGTTGCTCAACATAGACAAGTACATGTTTTAACCTGCCTCCTATCCATGAGATCCAAGAACAATCAGCATCCTAAAATATATGGAAATCAGCCTGGCAGCCGTGTGCCTTTAAGCATTAACGGAGGAGGAGCTGCACCGTATGGGTCAGGACATGCTGAGACTCTTGTCTTTGTATAATTGAATCAAAAGTGTGAGAAGTGAAGAAATATGATTGAAAGTCCAAGTGACCTGTAACACACCTTTACACATGACTCCTTCAAGGGCGTCAGTGAGGACAGATTTAGGCACAGTATGATTTCACTTTCATATTGGTTTCTAAAATAAGGCTTAAAGCTTGTAAGATTGCACTGAAAATTGCTAATGGTCCGTAGGATTTGAATCATAATACTGCTGTAATGTTTAAGCATATACTGGATCAAGTGTTCAACCAAGTGCTTGTATGTTTATACCCAAATAATATTTATTTATTTATTCATAATTTTTTTTTTTTTTTTAATTTAGAGCTTTTCTCACAATTCATCCCAGATAATTTACAAACCCCTTTATAAGGCTCATGGTAAAGCAGGGATAATGCTAAAGGGTGGTGTGTAGGGGGAACTCCATGAGCAGGGTTGGGAAACACTGGTACTAGGAGAGATAAATGAATTTACAGGCGGCATGCTGTAACACGTCCATCGGCCCGTCAGATGCATCATTATCGCCCGGGCCGAAGAGCCTGCCCGAACCTGTGCTGGTCCAACGCTCACATTCCCTCTCATCATACTCCATCATTTTCTGTGATGCACTATCGATTTCTCTCATTCTCATCTTTATTTTCTTACACGTTTACATTTTCCCTGTGTTTTTATTTTTTTAGTATTGGCATCCTCTCTGTTTGGTTTGAATATTTCGTGACCTCTTTTCTTTTATGGCACTTATACAGTCTACTGTATGTCATGGATGCTGCAGGGCCTTATCTATGAATAAGAAAGCTCTTATAATGACAGATTTTATTATAAGGATTCTAAATACTTTATATCAGGGGTCCAGATGTGGAGCCAGCAAAGTGTTTACAAACTGAACCAATAATTACAGTGAAGCCTATATATGAAACAGATTATATTCTGTATGTGCAGCAACCTCAGTGTTGTGGTTTATCTAGTAACATACAGGGCAAATTATTATCTGAGGACAGCTCATTTGACCAGAGACTAGATACAGAACTAGGATACAGTATTAGCTCAGAAAGAGAAGTGTTTTCATTTTATTTGAACTTTCCCTTTCTGAACTGATAACATGCAGTTTTTTTTTCTTCTGTTCACTCTCCCTGCACTAAAAAAGGCTCATGGCACCATAAAAGTTGGTGAAACCAATAGGAAACAAAACAAGACCACTCTGAATTGCCTTATTTACAGCCAAAGACTAATGGGTAAGCGTTTACGCTCACATAAAATAATTAAAAACTTTTCCCCAGAGGTGAGGTGTATGTCGCTGAATAGTCAGATAGTCACAACATCCACTGATCCTGAAGCAGATAAATGTTTTAAGAATATCTTGCATGGAAACATACATAAACCACACCCTGTAAAGGTGTTTCAGTATATACTACATGGAAAGATGAGAAAAACAAACTAAAACAAGATTATTTTTCCATTTTAAAGCCTGATAATGATGATGCTTCCTTTTACAAGTGACTGTGACAAATTTAAGTATTATCCTCTTGGGATAATGTGTTTGTGTATGTGTGTGTGTTTGTAACAGCTTGTCAATGGAGCAATACACTCAAAAAGTACTTATTTGTACCCTTTGCTTTGTATTTTTATTTTATTTTTTATTTTATTTTTGTTACTCTTTACTTTTATTTTCTACCTTTTTGGTCCTCACAAAGGTATACCTGTTGTTTAATAATTTGTCCTAGGCGTACTTTAGTGTAAATTGTACCTTAAGAGACAGGAATGGACTCCCACTCTCCCTCTATTTCTAACAGTTTTTATTTTATGTTTCTGTAACCTGTACTGTACGCTTTCAAAAGAGAAGCATTAATTCCCTTAAAGACAATTGGGTTTGATGTGAATAAAAGAGGATGTGTCATGGCTGGGCATGTTGAGACTTCTCTTACTGTTCACAGCTGCACAAAGTGATTTGTGTGTGTGTGTGTGTGTGTGTGTTACATGAATAAGCCTGAAAAACTCTTGATTTTTATAAGCAGTAAGCTCATTGTGCTACTGTACTGTAAGTATGTTTAATTTTCAGTCCGTTTCATGTAGCACAGACTATAATGTATCCACAGATTACTGATCCATGATAGAGAAACAGTCAGGAACTTTTTAAGGTCCTAGATCAAGTGTTCAACCAAGCGCTTGTATGTTTATACCCAAATAATATTTATTTATATATTGATCTACATACTCAAACCCCACACTGTATATGGAATTAAATTATACCTTTTTATTTAATAAGGAATATTATTACTAGGGCAGCATGGTTAGCTATGGTTAGCTGTGGTTAGCACGTCCGCCTCACATCAAGAAGGGTTCAATTCCTAGACTCTGGGTGGAGTTTGCATGTTCTCCCCGTGCTTGTGTGGGATTCCTCCGGGTACTCTGGTTTCCCACAGTCCAAAAGCATGCACAGCAGGCAAATTGGCTGTTCCAAATCGTCCTTAGGTGTGAGTGTGAGCGTGAATGGTTGTATGTGTGTTTGGCCTGAAATGGCCTGGTGAGCTGTTCAGGGTGTACCCTGCCTTCACCTAGAGTCGGCTAAAATGGGCGCCAGCCTCCCCACGACCCTAATTAGGATTAAGTGGCTTAGAAACTTAATGAATGAATGAATTAATAAATATTATTGCTAATCATTAGGAATTTTCAGAGGAAAATAATAATAACATTATCATCATAATAATAAATAAATATTTTGTATTATATTATATATAATATATATTATGTACATTTTGTATGTAATGTTACAACAAGGGGTGGCACTGTGGCATAGTGGTCTTGGGTTCCAGTCTTAGGATCAATGATGTGATGCGAACATGTGGTGGCTTAGTCGTTAAGGTGATGGATTACTGATCCAAAGGTCAGCGGTTCAATCCCCACTATCACCACTGTTGGGCCCTTGAACAAGGCCCTTATCCTTCAATTGCTCAGTTGTATAAAAATGATAATTGTAAGTCACTCTGGATAAGAGCATCTGCCAAATGCTGTAAATGTAATGAAGGTGTTTCTGAGTGAAGATACTCATGGAAGTTTGCGTGGGTTTCCTCTGGGTACTTCAGTTTCCTCCCAGAGTCCAAAGACATGCACATTATGCTTACTGGCTGTTCCAAATTGCCCCAGGTGTGAGTGTGAATGGTTGTCCATGTTTCCCTGTGATGGACTGGCAAGAGTGTACCCCACCTTCACCCAGCGTTGGCTGAAATAGGCTCCAGCTTCAACTGCGACCCTAATAGAATTAAGCAGTTTGGTAAATGAATGTATGAATGAATGAATGTTCAGCAATGTTCGGTCTAGTTTTTTTTTAATCTCCATCATCCAACATTTTGAAATCCGAATCATATCGATTCAAGTCCATACAAAGCAGCTTTGCTTCATGAAGGTTATATTTTAGTTCCCCTGATGAATATTTGGGATGTCTTTATAGTACTGGACAGGCTCTGACATGCTGTATCTGTCTGTCTGTGAGAAATTTGTTTCTGGATCATCAGCAAAGCCAAAAAAAAGATGTTTGGTGCTTAATTTTTTTGGAAAGAAAATCCTGCTATTTTCCTGTAATTTTTGGTTTTGTTTGTTTGTTTTGTTTTGTTTTTCTTACAAGCACTAACATAATGTAAAGGTGAGCTCCTTGTGGCTGTAATGCTTTTACATATGCTAAACATCTCTGTGGTTGCTTTTGGTTGTAGTATTCTCCACTGCTGAAGAAGCTGTACTGTCAGATCGCTAAGACCTGCCCGATTCAGGTGAAGCTTGCCTCGACTCCCCCACATGGCAGCGTGGTACGAGCAATGCCCATCTATAAGAAGGCGGAACATGTCACCGAAGTGGTGAAACGCTGCCCTAACCATGAGCTTGGACGTGACTTCAATGAAAGTGAGTACACGTCCTTTTACCTGATCAGGTTAACGTGGGAAACGCTAGACTGGTATTTCATCAGGACTTGATCAGAGACACAGTGATTTGTGGATTGAACACAGTTCAATGCAGTGTGTAAAGCTCTGTGGGTGGAATTTCCCAAGGTAGAAAAAAAAATACAAAATCAGTAGGTGATGTCATAGAATGTGTAGGTCTCTACTTGCAGGACATTGTAGACAGAGGGACACGGCATCTGTCTCCTAAATGGACCACACCCTATTTCATGGGACATCCCACAAAAATGTTCATCATTAGCAGCCTGTGTAATATTTATTTTGTTTGCCAAATCTGATAAATCCCAGGTGTGTCAACACTCTAATCCTTCAGCCAAACTGATTCTTATAGTGTCATTTGCGTTGCATACATCTTACAAAATATCATTTTGAATAGCTTTACTATTTTTAAACATTAAAAAACTCAATTTAATCATAAATGCTAATGCTTCATTGAATAACAGATTATAAGTCATTTTAGATTGCCAAAATATGGCACCTGGTGTCACTGATAACAGACCTGTTCAGTGAGACTGGCAGTCACTGCTTTGTTTCACATTTACAGAGGGTTTTTTTTTTTTTTGCTTTTGCAAAAACAAAATAAAAAATAAAAACATTTATATTATGCGTAAAATAAAAAGTTTAATTATACATGGGTTTTACTTCAGGGAAACCTATTTGAAGACTATAACATGATGTCAGTCGCTCTTACTCATTTGCCGAACTGCTTAATCCTACTAGGGTCATTGGGGTGCTGGAGTCTATCTCAGCCGACACTGGGTGAAGGTGGGGTACACCCTGAACAGCTCGCCAGATCATCACAAGGCCAAGACACATATTTATTAATCTTGCAGTCACACCTGGGGCAATTTGGAAGAGCTAGTTGACCTAATGTGCACATCACTGGATTGTGGGAGGAAACCTCAGTACCCAGATGAAACCCATACAAGCACAGAAACACCCGAGTCCGGGGCTCAGACCCAGGGAGGCAGATGTGCTAACCACTACACCACCGTGCCGCCCATGCTCTCTTGAAAATGTCACATGAATGTTAAATTGGTACACATCAGCACTAATATCATTTGAACTATCCTCTGATTGTATTAAGCTGCACTTTGGGAAATAAACCCATCACTTACATGCTTTCTTTCTTCTATCTACAGGTCAGTCAGCTCCAGCCAGCCATTTAATAAGAGTAGAGGGCAATAACTTGAGTCAGTATGTGGACGACCCAGTAACAGGCAGACAGAGTGTGCTAGTACCATACGAAGCCCCACAGGTAGGTTTAAGCTACTTTACTTCATACACATGTATACAACAAACAAACACAGGTTAACTTAATAAAGTACGCATAACAATTATTCACCGAAGGCGCAGTGGATATCGGTGAATAGTTCCCGAGACACAACATCAAGAAAACCATTCAGTGATATTTACCAAACCTGAGGTGAAAACCTGCTGTAGTAAATACTACATGGGAAAATAAGAAAAACAAACCAAAACAAGATTTTTAGGTCTTTTTCTAACATTTGAAATTGATTTAAACATTATCGTGCATACGCTGTGTGGATAAGGTCTATTATTCATTCAGAAATATTTTCTCCTTTCTGATTGGTAGAAAGCCACCAGTTTATTCTTGGTATTTTTCTATGAGCCGATTTATCCATAATTATTATGAAAATATTTTGTATGTAATAAAAGTGGAACACCATACTTAACAAATTGTTGATTTCATTTTGCATGGCTTGTACATCTTGTCTCTCAGCCTGTCTGGTGTCCATATGCATGGCGATGCTGATTGGCTGTTTGCCCTTTGCAGGAACTTGATACTTGCTGACATCAGAGAATGTGCAATTATACTTAAGCACTGGCTGATACTTTCCTGTGGTTTGGCAAATGTGCTTTGACGCGCCTTTAAATTAAGGCCAGTGATTACACTCGGTAATGCACAGTAGTAATTCAGTCTAATCATTACAGCCTCACCCCTTAGGCTTCATCTATAACTCATTTTATGTGCAGATTTAAATCTATACACTGATATCGTGTTGTTACTCACTCACTCCTTTGCCGAACCACTTGATCTTATGGTCGCGAGGAGGCTGGTGCCTATCTCAGCTGACATTGGGTAAAAGCAGGGTACATTTTCTGAACCACTTAATCCAACTAGGGTCACAGGGTCTCAGCCGACTCTGGGCAAAGGCAGGGTACACCCTTAATAGCTCGCTAGTCCATCACAGAGCCAACACACGCACACACACACACACACAACTATTCACACTCACACCTAGGGACAATTTGGAACAACCAGTT
Source organism: Neosilurus mollespiculum (assembly GCA_030014195.1). Taxonomy (NCBI): domain Eukaryota; kingdom Metazoa; phylum Chordata; class Actinopteri; order Siluriformes; family Plotosidae; genus Neosilurus; species Neosilurus mollespiculum. The sequence continues at coordinate 12,151,659 of JAQMYF010000012.1, read as the reverse complement.
GATCTAATGTGCATGTCTTCGGACTATGGAAGGAAGTACCTGGAGGAAACCCACACAAGTATGGGGAGAACATGCAAACTCCACACAAAATGCCTGAAATTCAAGCCCAGGACCTTCTTGCTGTGAGGCGGATGTGGTTAGCAAATGTGCTAACCACTACACCACCATCACCAACACAGGTGACAACTTTACCTCCTGATGGAGGTAATGAGTACACAGTGTAGAATGTAATGCAGTAATGCAATAAACTGTATGAACTGCATTAATATAATATAATATAATATAATATAATATAATATAATATAATATAATATAATATAATTTACTGCGATGGCCTGGCGAGCTGTCCAGGGTGTACTCTGCCCTCGCCCACAGTCGGATGAGAGGTGCGCCATTTTCCCCATGACCCTAATTAGGTTTAAGAGGTTCAGAAATTGCATGAATAATCAGAATCAGAATCAACTGAAAGAATCTGGAATCAGAAGCAACTGAAAAGGTTACTGTATGCGCACTGAATAATATAATATAATTCATTCATTCATTAATTTTCTGAACCGCTTAATCCTAATTAGCATCGCGGGGAGGCTGGCGCCCATCTCAGCCGACTCTGGGCGAGGGTAGAGTACACCCTGGACAGCTCGCCAGGCCATC
>JAQMYF010000012.1:12053336-12073185 GCA_030014195.1 Neosilurus mollespiculum | reverse complement strand
ACACACACACACACAGACACACACACACACACACACACACACACACACACACACACACACACACACACACACACAGAAACACACACACTGACACAGAGACACACACACACATACACACAATGACCCCCCACGCACCAACACACAGACACAAACAGAAACACACACACACTCAATTACACACGGAAATACACACACAGACACCCACACAGAAACACAAACACATACAGGCACACCGACACAGACACACATAGACACACACACAATAACATACAGACACACCGACACAGTCTCAGACACACACACACACACACACACACACACACACACACACACACACACACACAGAGAAACATGCTCACACACACACAAACACACTCACACAGTCACACACAGACACACACAGAAACACACATGCACACAAACACACACAGAAACTGTCACACACACACACACAAACAGAAAAACACAATGACACACAGACACACATACACACAAAGACACACACAGAAACACACAGACATACAATGACCCTCCCCTACACACAATGACACACACATGGAAAACACAAACAGACACACACACACATACACAGAAACACACACACTCACATACACACAATGACCTGCACACATAATGACATACACACACCGACACACACAAACACACAGAAACACCCACACACACAGACAGAGGCACACACACAAAAACACACAGAAACACACACACACACAATGACCCAAAGGCACACATAGACACAGGAACAAACACACACACACACACACACACACACACAATCATATACAAACACAAACACTCACCCAGAAACACACACTCACACACAAAGACACAGAAACACACACACCAACACACAGACCCACACACACAAACACACACACAATTATAAACGAAAACACACACATACACACAATGACCCCCCACACACAAGGACTTATTCACAATGACACACAATGACACACACAAACACACACAAAAACACACACACATAAACAGACATACACACATACACACTCAGAGCAGTAGGTAACCATGTTGTGGCCCCGGCTAGAAGTGTGGGTTTAGATGCTTTGCTAAAGAACACTTCAGCCAGGAAGGAGCTGTTCATTCCATTCTATAGCACAAAATAAACACACACACAGAAACACACACAGACACATACACACAAACACACACAAACACACAGAGACACAGTGACACTCACAAACACACACACACACAGACACACACACACATGCACACACAATGACATACCCGCAATGACACACAAACACACACAATGACACACGATGACAAACAATCACACAAACACACAGACACAGAAACACAGACACACACAGACACAATGGCATTCACAGTCACAAACACAAACACACACTCAGAGCAGTAGGTAACCATGTTGTGGTCCCGGTTAACAGAGTGGGGTTAGATGCTTTGCTCAAGAACCTTTTAGCCAGGAAAGAGCTGCTCATTCCATTCTATAGTGCAAAATAAACACACACACAGAAACACACACATCGAAACACACTCCCACACAAACAAACACACACACACACAGACACACACATCAAAAAACACATCAACACACTCAAACACAGACGCACACAATGACACACACACTCACACACACACAGAAACACACACACACAGACACACTCACACAGACACAGAAACACACCAACACACACACAAACACCCACACACACAGACACACACACACAATGACACACAGACACACAAACACAGACACACACAATGACACACACACACACACAGAAACACAGACACACACAGACACAATAACACACACACAATGACACACACGCAAACACACACAGACACAGAAACACACACACTCACACACCCAATGACACACAGAAACACAAACACACACACATACACACACACACACACAGAAACACACAATTACACATGGAAACACACATAATGGCCCCACTAATAAACAATGCCTTATACAGAATGACACACAATAAAACACACACACACACACACACACACACACACACGGGAACACGCTCGCACAAACACACACACAGACACACACAGAAACTCACTCACACACACACTCACACACACAGAAAGACACACACACACAATGACACACAGACACACAAAGTCACACACACGGACATGCACACACACACAAACAGAAACACACACTCACACACACAAACGCACTTACACACAATGACACACCCAATGACCCTTCCCCACACACAATGACACGTACATGCAAAACTACACAGACATACACAGAAAAATACACACACAAAATGACACACAGGCACACACAGACACAGGCACATACACACATACACACACATACAGACACAATGACACACACACACAATGACACAAAGGCACACACACACACAAACACAATGACATACACATATTAGCCCTCCCCCCCACACACAATGTAACACACACAAACATAAACACAGGGACACACACAATGACCCACAGACACACAATGACACAGACACACACATAGAAACACACACAGAAACACACACACACAAATGCACACACACACACACACACACACACACACAGAAAAACACACTCACACACACAGAAACACACACATACACAGACACACACACATCTACATATATACACACACATTGACAAACAGAAACACACACACACACACTCACTGACACAAATGCACACACACACACACACACAATGACACACACACACACACACACACACACACACACACACACACATGCACACATATACACACACATTCAGAGCAGTAGGTAACCATGTTGTGGTCCCGGCTAGCAGTGTGGGTTTAGATACTTTGCTCATGAACACTTCAGCCAGGAAAGAGCTGTTCATTCCATTCTATAGTTCAAAATAAGAACAACAACAAAAATATATTAATTGTGTATACTAATAGTGTTTATAGATTACACAGAAACCTAAAAGCAAACTAAAACATGATTTTGATTATTTATTTTTGTGGGGTGAATAATTACCAACTATGCACCGAAGGCAAGGTGGATGTTGCTGAATTGTCCCTGAGAAGAAACGTCGAATGGATTGTTCAATTCATACATTTGTTCAATTCATACATCCACCAAACCTGAGACGCATAACTGTTTGTATACACACACACACACACACCCACACACACACACACACACACACACACACACACATACACACACACAGAAACACACAAACAGAAACACATGCACACACACTCAGATTAGATATCAATCAGATATAATCAATTAGATAGACAGGGATGTGAACAAAGAAAGAACACTATAAAATTAGATTTGTGTGTGCAAGAAGGTCCTGAGTTAAAGTCCTGGGATTGGGCGGTTTTGTATGGAGTTTGCATAGGTTTGCGTTAGTTTCTTCTGAGTACTCTGGTTTTCTTCCACAGTCCAAAGACATGCACATTTGCTTAACTGCCCATACTCCTAGGTGTGAGTGTGTCATCAACGCTTCCAAGTCTGAGGTTCTCAGCCTGAAAAAGGTGGAATGTTCCCTCCAGGTCTGGAATGTGATCCTGCCCCAAGTGGAGGAATTTATTTTACACATAATTAATTTCAAATTATTTCTATTAACATTAATATACTCTTTAAAATGACATGGGCTTGACATTGGAATCTAGTGTCATATATTGGGAATTCGATGTTAAAAACAATAAAAATTTTATTTTTTTCCCAACTGCCACTGTAACTATATGTTTAATGTAAGTTGTATTTACATTGTTAATAAACTGATACAGCAGGGTGGACAATTTAAGGCATTTTGATAAACTACTCAGGAAGTTATAGCTGTTTGAAAACCCTGTCACAGAAATCTTAAAATGGAAAAGCAACTTTAAATGGTTATGAAATCAAGCCAATTAGAGACATATCCTTAACTTGGTGTATTCCACAGCAGTAACCCTATGCAGCAGACATACAAAAACTCAGGTTAATTTCTTGTATGTTTCTTAAGAAATAATCATTCAAAAAGTAATTTTTATTTAATGGTCTCAAAAAAAACAAACAAACAAACAAACAAAAAAAAACAGAGTTAAAAGGGCCTTAACATTGAACTGTTGAACATTTTTTCAAAATTATCATAAATTTTGATCTGAAATTTTGCATACATCTGATAATCTAATGTAGGTCTGTCTCAGAATTTTTTTCAGGCAGATCTGAGATGGTCAGGTGGGAGCTCTATGAATTTATTTGACTTATTTGGAGCGACTCTTTAGCTAAAGGTGTTCTGTACATTCATTCATTCATTCATTCATTCATCTTCTTCTGCTTGTTCCAGGGCCGGGTCGCGGGAGCAGCAGCCTAAGCAGTGAGGTAAAGACGTCCCTTTCCCCAGCCACTTCCACCAGTGGGGGCACCAAGGCGTCCCTAGACCAGCCGAGAGACATAGTCCTCCAGCGTGTTCTGGGTCGACCCCGAGGTCTCTCCCCTTTTGGACATACCCGAAACGCCACACCAGAGAGGCAATCGGGAGGCATTTTAATCAGATGCCTGAGCCACCTCAACTGGCTCCTCTGAACACGAAGGAGCAGCGGTTCTACTCTGAGCCCTATCTCTAAGGGAGAGCCCTGCCATCCTGCGAAGGAAGCTCATTTCAGCCACTTGTTGTTGCGATCTAGTTCTTTCGGTCACTACCCAAAGCTCGTGACCATAGGTGAGGGTAGGAACATAAATCGACTAGTAAATTGAGAGCTTTGCCTTCCAGCTCAACTTCCTTTTCACCACAACGGACCGGTACAAGCTCCGCTTTACAGCAGAGGGTGCACTGATCTACCTGTCGATCTCCCGCTCCGTCCTTCAATCACTCATGAACAAGACCCTGAGATACTTGAACTCCTCCACTTGGGGCACGACCTCATTCCAGACCCGGAGGGTGCATTCCACCCTTTTCCGGCTGAGAACCATGGCCTTGGACTTGGAGGTGCTGATTCTCATCCTGGTCGCCTGACACTTGGCTGCAAATCGCTCCAGTGAGAGCTGATGGTCCCGGCTCGATGAAGCCAAAAGGACAACGTCATCAGCAAAAAGCACAGACGAGATCCCATGGCCACCAAACCAGAACCCCTCAACACCATGAATGTGCCTAGAAATTCTGTCCATAAAAATTATGAACAGAACCAGTGACAAAGGGCAGCCTTGGTGTAGTCCACCCCCCCCCCCCCCACTGTAGTCCAACCCCCCACCCGTAGTCCAACCCCCCCAACTGGAAACAAATTCGACATGTTGGATTCGACATTCGACACCTCCCGACAACATCCCCTATCCATCCTCCTCCTTCAAAAACTAAAGAAAATGAATGTTAAACCACATTCTGTAAAACTGTTTTTGTATATACTATAGGAAAGAAAACAAATCAAAAAACTATTTTCTAAAATAATAAAATTACCATTTTGTGCTTTTTATAGTCATTTATGTTAAAATAAGCATCTGTATTGCTTAAAACTATTACATACACACAAATTATACTGAAAAGATGATCAACACCGCTACTCTTTAAATTAAGACAGATAGACTTGCTGATGATGTCGGTGGAGCTGAAGAATATACAGAATCTGATATAAAGCCCAGAAGCTTCAGTCCAGCTGCTTGGGTCTGCATGGCTGAAATGATGATCAAAGCAAGAACACACAGAGAGGTTAATATAACACAGAGAGTTCCGGATCAGTGGGATTTAAAAAGGTAACACAAATCTAGAACAATTATTGAAACCCGGAGAGAGATGAAGTTAATACAGTGCAGGTGTGTGTGAGCTGTGAGTGGGAAAAGAGGAGGTGAAAGTAAACCCTGCATCAGGGACTTGGAGAGACTTTTGCTGGAAAAATATAATGTTTTTTTTTTATCACCCCTCAACAGAAGTCCAAATAATCTGATACTCAGTTGCCTTGCTGGTATGTGGAGAAATAATGGTGGAACATACTCATATATCCTGGACTTACACCTCTATCTTGATCTTTTTCTTATGGTCTATGTGTGTTTTTGGACGGTCAGTCTACGATCTGTACATCATTTCTCCATTTTGTACATATAGATACGTTTCGACACGTTTGCTGCGATTGGCGCAAATGGCAAAAAAAAATCGCCAAAAAATTTTTTGGTCTCTGTGTCCCTGCCATAGTCAAAGGCTAATTTATTATATGTAAGATTTATGTAAGTTTTGTGGCACAATATCTGAAAGTTTTTTTGGTCTCTGTGTTCCTGCTGTCCTTACTGGTGGACAGACAGTGCACTGAGGATTGAGGTGTTTGGCTAGTGGATGGTGATCCTGAACATCTGAGGAAGTGGACAGTATCACAACAGTGCCATACAGTTCACAAGTTGGCACCTGCTTCAGGTGCTCCTTCTATTGCGGTTAATGCTGGAATTATGGGTTTGTTGAAGTTATTATTAACACGGAAGCATTACACTCATACAGACCTATAGTTCATGTGATTTAGGGATAAATTTTACATTCACTAGTACCTTCAGAGTGGACAGAACTAGGTTGTCCAGTAAGAAACGCAGAGGAGGCCCGTGTCATTTACATTAACAGTAGCTGGTGCTCTAACGCCATAATCTAAGATATTCACTGCTGTCCAGACATAGAGTATCTGATGGCACAGAGTAGACCTTTCTATCTGCCGAGAGAGCTTACATCTGTAGTTATAACTGCAGTTTATATGCCACCCAAAGCTAATGCTATGCTAGCCATGGAGCTGCTACAACACTCCATTAACAAACAGTTAGCAACACATGATTATAGCACTGTGCTATAATCGTGGCAGGAGACTTTAATCATGCAAACCTGAAGTCTGTCCTGCCCAGATTCTACAAAAATGTGTTTTCCAACGAGGGAAAAAAACCACACTAAACCAGGTCTACACCAACATTCCAGATGCTTATAAAGCCACCCCCGCCACATCTCGGACTCTCAGATCATCTCTCTTTGTTCCTGATTCCTGCTTATAAACCTAAAATCTGTAGCCAAAAACCAGCAGTTAAAACAGTTCAGGTGTGGACTGAGGAAGCCACTGAAGCTCTACAGGATTGTTTTGACTCCTCAGACTGGGGAATATTTGCAGAGGAGACAGACCTGGAGGGTCACAAATCAGATGTGCTCTCCTACATAAACTACTGCACTGAGAATGTGACCACAACAAGGACTGTTAAAGTGTTCCCAAACCAGAAATCGTGGTTCAACAGTGAGATGCGCACCCTGCTTAGAGCACAGGATGATGCCTTCAGCGCGAGGAAAGCTACTAGTCCAGATGGAGTAACAGGAAGTGTACTTAAAACCTGCACAAATCAACTAGCAGGGGTCTTTACCACTATCTTTAACCTCTCACTACTGCAATGTATGGTTCCCACCTGCCTCAAGACAGCCACCATCATACCAGTGCCTAATAAAAGCACAGTGAGCTGCCTAAACAACTATCACCCAGTTGCCCTAACCCCCATCATCACCAAATGTTTCAAGAGACTGTCTTGTGTTACATTGAGGCTGCCATCCCTGCTGATCTTGATCCACATCAGTTTACATACAGAGCAAACAGGTCAACAGAGGATGCCATCAATACAGCCCTCCACACAGCCTTCACACACTTGGACAGCAGTACCTCCTATGTTAGCATGCTGTTAGGTGGCTGTCTTGAGACTTCAGCTCCACTTTCAATACAGTTCTCCCACATATACTGGTTCAGAAGTTTGGCAACCTGGGCCTAGGGAGCTCACTGTACACCTGGAAACTGGACTTTCTTAGCAACAGACCTCAGAACATCAAAATAGAAGACCACATCTCCTCCACTCTTATCCTGAACACTGGAACACTACAGGGGTGTGTTCTCAGTCCCCTCCTCTTCTCCCTCTGCACACACGACTGTTCCCCCATTCACACGAGCAACCACTGTCATAGGTCTGATAACAGATAATGACGAGTCAGCCTACAGGAAGGAGGTCCAGCATCTGTGGCAATGGTGCGACAACAATAACCTGTACCTTAACACACCCAAGACAAAGGAGATGATAATGGACTTCTAAACATCAGGAGATCTAAACAAACTGAGCACTCTGCCCTCTATATTGATGGAGAGGAGGTAGAGAGGGTGGAGTGCTTTAAGTTTCTTGGAGTCCACATCTCTGCTGACTTCACCTGGACCACAAACATCTCTCACCAGGTGGGGAAGGTACAACAAAGGATGTACTTCCTCAGAAAGCTCTGACAAGCCCGCCTATCGCAACCGCTACTGACAAACTTTTACCACTCTGCTATCGAGAGCCTCCTGACCTACTGCTGTACAGTGTGGTTCAACAGCTGTACTGCAGAAGACAGAAAGGCCCTGCCGCGGGTGGTGAGGACAGCAGAGGAGGTAATTGGAACTACACTACCCCCCTTAGTGACATTTACACTGGCAGACTTCAGTGGAGGGCCAGTGGAATTATCAGGGACCCCACACACCCTGGACATCCACTTTTCTCCCCTCTCCTCTCCAGAAAAAGGTACAGGACAATAAAACCAAAAACTAACAGACTCAAGAACAGCTTTTACCCTAAGCTGCTAAACGTGCATCCCCACCACCACCACTGCACACCCACTGACTGAATAAACATCATTTAGACTATCTTCCTGGACAGTACAATATTATTTTTTAAGTGCAATACTCATGTTTAAGGGTAATACTCCTTTGCAGCAGGTCTCGAACATCATATAACATTTTAGCATCATGCACCTTATGATTAAAAAGCTCTACCTCTCACCATGTGTATACCATGCAACTTTGACATATCATGCACCCTTCTGTGTATGTCTCTAAATGTGTGTATTTGTGTGATAGATCATAAAAATATGGAGTTCGTGCTGTAATTCCAAAAAAGTGTTCACCTTCAGACATGCTCTTTCTACGTGAGCACGCAGACTTCGGTGCCTAAACACTGATTCAATTTACAGACTTCTTAGTCACCATCATAACACCGATTAACACCAGTGTAGGAGGTTAGGTCGTATTAACTCTGACCCCTTGGTAAGTTCAACTCCTAACATGCCCCCCGGACCTTTTTTTACTTTGTATGCTTCTACACATGCGTCAGTCCAATGTTGTGATCAAAACAGCAGAAAAAAACAGGGTTTGCAACAATAACTGATTCTGAAGTCCTAGAAACCCCATGTAATGTTACAGTTTGAAAATGTAAAAATAAACCAGTAAAATCTTGTTTTCGTTTGCTTTTCTTTTGTTCCTGTGTGGCTTATATACAGAAACAATTACCAATTTTACAATTATATAATTATAATTATATGTCACAATATAATGTTTACAGCTAAGTAGAAGTTTGTTTATTCATTTATACTTTTTCAATGACTGTTCCATCCCAATCAGGTTCATGGCAGATTTTTGAAATTTGGAGCCTATTCTAGGAGCACTGGGTATAAGGCAGGACAATTCCCACATTGTTGGGCACAGTGCACACACGCACACACACACACACACACACACACACACATCCTGCTAACAGAAAACAATCCTTTAATAAATGTTTGTTTAAAAGCTTTTAATAAATTCCTGGATTGTATGAATATACAGCAAGTTCTAGTCAAGTTTCAACAATTTCACACTCTTCACACTACTGGACTAAGAAGAAGGGTGGGTTAGATAATAGCCCAAAGTACATCATACCCTTGGTGAAGCACGGTGGTGGCGTAATTATGCTACAGAGCTGCTTCTCTTCAGCTGGAACTGGGATCAAATTAGAAAGGGTCTTGGATAACTTCAAATACCAATCTATTACTAAAATTAAATTATAGTAATTAATAAATTACTAAAAATCAGTGAAAGCTACAATAGCAATACCTAAATAAAAATGTCTCCTTCCAGCACAATAACCACCCAAAGCACCAATCCAAGTAAATAAAGACTGTATTCATATTGAAAGGTCAAAGTTTTGGAATGGCTCAGTCATAGGCCACTATCCTATAAAACCTGTGAAATGACTTACACTTTAATAGATCTGGAGTATTTTCCAAGGAAGACTAGAATAAAACCAAACCAAGATGGGCTGCTGGTCGATTTATGTAACCATTCCAGTTGAATTTTATTGGATGCCATATCACACTGATAGAACAGAAAACAGATCTGGCAATTTTTTTAAGTGGGTGTGTACTGTAGAGTTATGTTTTCTTTATCCTGTCAACTGTGAACTGTATTAATACGAGTATGAGAATGATTAAAACTTAATGACGTTGGCTTATTCAAAAGAAAGAATCATGCCTCAATAACATAAATACAGTCCTGCACAATAAAAATGTGTCAAACCCCAAAGTAAGTAAGTAATAAATAAACAAACAAACAAACAAACAAACAAATAAATAAATAAATCTAAAATAAAATAAAATTAAAAAATAATAATCTTTTAATGGGGGGGCCGCACAGTGGTGCAGTGGTTCGCACGTCTGCCTCAGAGCAAGATGGCCTGGGTTCAAATCTCCCTGTGCTTGCTTGGGTTTCTTCTGAGTACTCTGGTTTCCTCCCACAGTCCAAATACATGCACATTAAGCTAATTGGTTATTCTCAATTGCCTCTAGGAATGTCTCTCTCTCTCTCTCTCTCTCTCTCTCTATCTCTCTCTATGTGTGTTGGTGTGTGTGTGTGTGTTGGTCCTGTGATGGACTGGTGAACTGTTTAGGATGCCTTTGCTCAGAGATAGACTCCAGCCTCCCTGCAACCCTATTAGAATTAGACGGTTCAGCAAATGAATGAATGAATAAATAAATCCATCATTATTTGGTAATCTTTCACAACCGATGAACTCATCACAACCCAGATTACAAACTCCTAAATAGAACCAGAAGTAACAGACACCTACAGGTACAATACAGTGTTCAGTTGTGCAAGTCCCGAAATAAACAGGGGAGAAAATCTGCTCCAAAAATGCATGAATTTTTTAACTATATTAATAGCCTGAAACAGTACAGTTCCTTTTTCTGTTGTATGCTATGTTCAATCACCATGGTCCTCTCCGTTTCCAGTTAATACAGTTGTTTTATGAGTTCCTGCTTGGTATTCTGGTTTGTTCTTGTGCTCTTGGTTTGTTAATGTGTTCTGTTCACATATATAAGTATTTAATTAATTCATTCATTAATTAAATCATTCATTTAGCCAATTTCGTACTCCTACTATGGTTGTGGGGAGTCTGGAGCCTCTCGTAATCAGTTCTGGGCAAAGGTGGGGTACACCATGAACAGCTCGCCAGTCTACTGCAGGGCCATTGCATACATGCAAAATTTTAATTTGAAACAGCTAATTAGCTTAACATGTATGTCTTTGGACTGTGGGAGGAAACTGGAGTTCTCAGAGGAAACCCACCAATCACAGGGAGAACATGCAAAGTCCACACAGAAATGCCTCGCTGAGGCTTTGAGGTGGACATGCTAACCACTACACCACCGTGCAGCCCACTAAACATACACTGATAAGAAATGGGAGTACATATCTGTCCCACAAGTTACAATCTACATTAATGTTCCCCCAAGGGTTACTTACTGGCTCTCATAGTTATTATGTGTACATTTTGTATATGTGTCTGTCTGTATTATGTACAGTGAGATATGAAAAGTAAATAGACACCCTCATGTTTGAAAGATTTATAGATAGATATACATAAACATAGTACCAGGTTGAACGAGACTCACCTGGAGTTTCTCTGTAGCATCAGTTTCTTTACAGCAGGGATCATTTTCAACATTCCCCTCGACCATCTAAGGGAAGAGGAATCCCAAGAGTATTATACAGTCTGACTCTTTCTAATTCCACTCTCAGACCGACCCACAACACACCCTCTTTACATATAACTCTTTTACTCCTGGTGTTCACAGCACATCGAGCTACTATAAACTATTTATATACTGTAATCTAATATGATATAAAATACTATATTAGCAAGTTTAATCAGATGAGTTTCAAGATAAAACTCTATAATAACGGGTGTATTTACTTTTGTCTCCGGATGGTCCTAAGCAATATATAAATTATACAAATACATACCTTTAGATGCTACTGCCACAGTGACAAACAGTTGCACCCCTAAAGGTACAGTAAAGTACTTTATTTTCAGTCACTGTAATGTTTTCTCATGAGGTCCTCAGTCAGCAGCCACAGGTTCAGTAGGAAGTTTAAGCTCTGTGACATTGCTGTGTATATCTAACCTATAGCCTCTGGCTCAGTCCTGTTTTGCCAACTCCTACATTTGAACCTGATATCCCAGGTTTTACTTCACAGTGTACATCATCTTTCCTCTGCCTTTGTATATTCTGGATATATTGGGTCATTCAGTGCCACACAGATGCTGCCTGTGGGACCGTGAGTGTGAGGAGCGTCTCATGTCCCATGTGCTGGAACTGGAAATGAATGGCATGGTAAAACTCCGACTGGGCTGAGCAAAGGTCTGCAAAGGAATGTGCTGCTATTGTCTGAGTAAAGAGAGGATTGGGGGGTGGGGGGTGGGGGTGCATTGATGAGTGCAAAGTGAAAGAGTGAGCCTCCTGGAAGCCCTCTGTCTCTCCCTTCTGTGAGAACCTCTCGTAGTCGCTGGCTCTCTCGGGAGCTCCGGTCCCTGGGTGCACAACAACTGCTTTGTTTCACCCATAAACACACACCCCTGTGAAACACAATCAACCTCCCTCTCTCTGGTTGGGAAAAGCAGGGGCTTCATTTACATCTCATAGAACAACATCGTCCTCAGGAAATCAGTACACCCATGCTGATCAGCCTGCTATACAAACAGGACATAGTGGATTTTAATAGTCAAGTCAACAGATTCACTGTTTCCATAATGGCTCTTCTCAGGCTCCAACCTGTAGCCTATAACCTGTATTTATTTGTTTAATAAACCTATTATTAGTAAATTGGTGCAAATATTTGCAACATTAATAATGCATGTTGGATAATAAGCTTCTCAAATTGGTTAAAAAGGTGTAGACCATTATTATATTAAACACATCTCTAGTGAAAATAAATTTGTTGTTTAGTATGAACTGGGATTCAAAATAAAAAAAAAAAACCTAAAGTGTCTTCCAAGGAATTCGCTGGAGCTGTGGCAAAACTCTTCCACCATGATACCCAATATCCACTGCTTCCCCAGGGCTGTGAAGCCTTTCATACTGCTACAAAATAAGTAATCAGAACCCCAGCAAGTGAAGAAGAAAGGATCCACAACTGGTCTTGAGTCAGTGTGCAAGCAGAACTCTCTCAGCACCCCAGAGAGAAGCTGCAAATGGGCTTTTCAAAGTGTTTGACAGCTGGGACTCGGGCCAAAGGTGACCCAAGCAGTTGTGGAGAGCACAAGCTCAGCAGCTGCACCTCCAAGTTTACTTCTTTACTACGTGCCTGAAGAACAATATGAGGGTTGAGAAGAATGATGGAATGGTATGGAGAAAACTCACTGTTTGGTTCTGCAAAACCAATTATCAATCAATCACACTCCAATTACGGACTTTTCTTCTGTAAGACAAAGGGTTTTGTACAACTGTGTGTGAATAAAATTAGTATGGACGACTGCCAGTGACCTCATTAATATTCATATAGTCTATGAAACACTCACGCATAGTTCTTTATACATTCTCAGTTTTAATACACATGCATTTGATAGAAATTCCCCAACATGAACTTGGTTTGAGTCATCGTAGTACTGTCAATGTTACTGACATCTTTTACTCAATATATATATAAATATATATAAATATACATAAATATATATACATACATATACATATACATAAATATATAAATATATATATAAAATTACATTTTGGGCAAAATAGAGAATTAAATACCCTAATTTCCTTTCCAGAGTTTGAAAATGAAAATAACTAACTAAAAAAATTGTAGTTATGGCTATGGCCATGGTGTGACTTTGGAAGTGCTTTCTAAAGATAGGTGTGAGAACAGCGGCTGCTCCCATTGAACAGAACTGATCAGATTACACACAATGATTCTCTCAAAAGCAAAGATATTTAAAATGCTAAAATAACACACATTACCTGTTCTTCATAATAAATTTGTGACAAGTTTAGAAAATATGTACTGCTGTGTGTGTGTGTGTGTGTGTGTGTGTGTGTGTGTGACAGTAGTAGCATCGCTGAGAGGTGAGTCAGTGCCAAAGCATTCCAACGCTGATCAGGATTAGCCCCCAGCATTCTCATGAGGTCCCAGCCACACACACACACACACACACACACACACACACACAAAACAATGTATGGAGAAGGAGGTGGGAACTGTCACCAAAAGCCTCTAATCATACACTTAAATGCACTCAAAAGAGAGGAATGCATTTTCCTCAACTCATTTGATGGAATGGCTACAATTTAGAGCATTAAAAACTATTTAGGCAGGTTCTTCACGGCTAAACGTCTAGAACCCCCTCTTAGAGGGCACTTGATTTTCTCGAGAAAGAAACTGCTCTTACTTTGAGACTCTTGAGTTCATTCGAGTTGCCACTCAGTCTTGTTGAAGTGGTCTACGTGAGGATATGTCTCGCTGTAAAATGTGCTGGTTTGTGACCTTGGGGATGATTCTGCAGGGCTATGCTCAGCAACCACTGGATTGAGGCACCTGGCTTTAGGTCAAGAAGCTCAGGCAGTATACATCATGTATATATCTCTCTGTATGCTGCTGATAAGACTAGATACGTTTATGCAGAACATTAATTTACACAAATAATATGTTGGACTGATATGTTGGACTGATTATTCACCTAGAAAAAAAACAAAGCCTGAAATAATTTCATTCATTCGCTGAACTGCTTAATGTTTCTATCTGACTCTGGGCGAAGCTCACCAGTCCACTGCAGGGTCAACACTTACAAAAATATTCACACTAACACTTAGGGGCAGTTTGGAACAGTTATTAGTCTTTGGACTGTGGGAGGAAACTGGAGTACCTGGAAGAAACCAATGAAAGCATGGGGAGAACTCCACACAGAAACTCCCTCGCTGAGCCCAGAACTCGAACCCAGAAACTTCTTGCTGTCAGGAGGACACACTAACCGTTACCACCAGAAATGATTTAATGCAACATCAAACAATCTCTCACAACTTTACAACTGTGGGCTTTAAGAACAAAGAGAAAATTATCATTAGTGGCTGTACCTTGAATTATTAAATAGTAAATTATAATTCTGTGTTAAACAGTAAACTAAAGAAAGGCAGAACCATAAAGAGCAATCATTTTGGATTTCATAGTGAATCAAGTTAAACAACGTCCAAAGCAATTTCTTACATTTTCCCACAAACCCAAATAAACACCAAAGATTTTTGCTTCATTAGTTATTCCAGGTCACAAAGACTAAAGTATTCAATAAATAATGTAATCTAACCAGCAGGTCTACTGTGACCTGGGGAAAATTCTAAATGATTTCAGGCTGGGTGAAGGGATCTTTCTTCAGACGGAGACTCTTGTAATAAAGTGGGACGAAAGCCCAGCTGTAAGGTTCTTCCAGAGGGTCGGGGATTTCTGGTGACAGCGCTGCATGTAACCAGCAAATATCCTCAACCTGGTGGAATTCTCACCTTCAAGTCATCAAGTTCTTAAACAGGTGTCTTAACTACTTGATTCTGAGTCAGTATGATACATCACAGTTTTAATTAAAAAAACAAACAAACAAAAAAAAACATTGACAGAGCATTAATGCAATGGCAGCCAATCTGAATTGAGTCTTAATATCAGAAGAGGTGTAGTTTTCATGATATGTAAAAGATTTCACTGTACATCCATTTTAAATATTAAATCAAAGTTGTTTTGTTCCCCAAACTAAAGAAAATTATAAATGCTTAAAATCCTTAAAAAACAGTGAAATGTGTATATATAATATTTATTAAATTATTTTCAATAAATTTCATTGTTATATTTACACAGATGTGAATTGTTCGTGGGTTTAAAATGAACTAAAGATTTTGTTTTCCTTTGCTCAGTAATGAATAAAATCCCACACTAGATAATACAGACATATATAGACAGGTGAGGCGAGCTGAAACTTCGCCTGAGCAGTATCAGTACACAGACACACCTTATGTAGGGGACAATAAAAGTCCAACAGTATGCCCCCACAGCCAATCGATCACATGCCCGTGTTCCTTTCTTTAGAAATATCTGTGGAATCTGCACGGCTCTTGTGACGGAGTGGGTCAACAGTCCACCAGCATTAAAAGTGAACTAAACCCAAACTTAAAAAAAGCTTATATGCTTAAATCCATATCCATCAAAACATGCTATTGTTATTACACCTTCTTCTGGGAAATAGAGTAATAAATCCGTTGAAATGTGAAAAGTGGGGCAGAATTTTTTTTTTCCCTTAAACTTAGTTGTTCAGGCAGGCATTTTCATAAACGTTTCCAACTTTTCCTTCATATTACCACCGTTAGTTATGAAATATATTACCAGTAATAAAGAGATCACTGTTTACAGTTAGCTGACATATTTTGTTGTGTTTAGCTCATCAGAAATATAAACTAAACTGACCTCTCAGTTTTGTTATCGATCGGTGTCAAGTCCCTGTGTCAAGACATTACCTCAAGTCCACAAAATCACTACTTGCATTCTTTTTGCTAACACGTGCAAATATTTCTTGGAAATATGAATCCATTGCATAAATATCACTAATTTTAAATTTCCTATCACCAGCATTCTGACTTAAGTTTTGAGAAGTTCCAACTTCTGTGTGTGACGTTAGCAGGGGAACACACTTAGCCTTGATATATTCATTAGCATACCAGTATTTCCTATCAAAACGTGCACAGGGCGAGCACAAGGATTTCGGTATATGAATTTTTAAGATCTTAAATTTATTAATAGTTTAAGTCCTGGTTCAGTGCTCATACCTCAAAGCTGTAGAGCGGCAGGGTGTGGCAAAAGATCACAGGATGGTGTTTGTTCATTCAGTTTTCTGTCCTAATCGGACGAAAAAAGAAAAGCATGATGAATGGATTAGGAAGTTAAACAAACACGGGCAGACTGAAAAGCGCCCAGCATTCATTCCTTTATTTGTAGTGACCATTTTATTTTTCATTTCAATTTTCATTGAAAATTGTTTTGAATCAGTTCCAGAGACTCAGTGCAAAATGGCTGCAAGTTTGACAGTGGTCATGCAACCAGCACTGCTACGGGTGTCAACAGTAACACTGCCATGTGTAGACGCTGTCAACAAGCTTGAACAGAGAATTATTATTAAATCTATTTAATTTAGAATAAAAACATGAACCGACTTATTACAATACATGGAGCTCGGTAAAAAAAAGCAAGCTGCTTAAAGTGTGCAATGTGTGTTTTTATTGTCCTGAAGTTAAATCTTACTCAGTGAGTCACTGAATTGATGGATTTACAAACTTTTGAACAAATATTGCAAGGATTTGGTTCTGGTAGTTGATATGCGAGGTTCTCGTGAAAAAGAATCCATACCTACATTCATTTTTTTCAGCCCATAAGGGGAAGCACAGCATTTTTTTATTATGCCTTACGATGCTAGGCGGGAAACTGATAAGTTATAACAGGGATAACTTATCAGCTTGGCACAGCAGTACAGATCTCCAAGCCAGCCAACGCTTGTTGCATATTTCACTACTAAACAGCAACTAATTGGTAAAGAAATTCTCAGTAATTATGCATGATGCATAGTATACACTTAAATGAGGGTGAGGGTGACTTAAATAATTTTTATAGAGTTTTATTATATTTGTATGTTTTTTTTATATATGTATGTCCTTTACACAAGGTGTTTTCAGATTAAAGTTAAAAGTGTTTTTACTTAAAAAAAAAAATTGACATGTGCATCTTCTCGAACGCCTCCCTGTTGTGGTGTTTCGGGCATGTCTAACCGGGAAGAGACCTCGGGGTTGACCCAGAAGACGCTGGAGGGACTACGTCTCTCGGCTGGTCTGGGAATGCCTTGGTGTCCCCCCGGAAGCTGGAGGAAGTGGCTGCGGAGAGGGACGTCTGGACCTCACTGCTTAGGCTGCTGCCCCCACGACCTGACCCCGGAACGAGCGGAAGAAGAGGAATGAATGAATGAATGACATGTGCTGCAGTAACAGAAGTGCAATTCATAATATTATGAAATGATAAAAGAGACTTGAGGTTCTGGGCTTAGATGCGCAGAAATGCATTTTATGGCATGATATATACTTTACGTTCAAGGGGGCTTTACCATACCCCCTATCTAAATAGAGTGCCTGTGGTACTTTTCCTTTCCACCCCCTGCTCCACATATTCAGATGTACAGAGCAGAGTCATTCATTCATTTTCTGAAGCACTTAATCCTAATTAAAATCCTAAAAGCCTACTCTTTACAGAAGACAGCAATGGTTCTTTTACAATGCCATCACCACACACAGTGAGAGACATGACTGGCCTTTGATAACCCAGTTAGATGCACTGGGGGGACAGCAGTGACAACCCAGTGATAGTGGGGCTTGAACCCCCGACCTTCGGATCAGTAATCCAGCACCCTACCACCAGGCCACCACTGCCCTTATATCTGATTTGTTTGGTCATAAAATGTATGTTATTTATATATATTGATATTGTTCATATAAAAGGTTATAATTATGATATAGTATACTGTTATTTTTGCTGTTATCTTTTTTGGAACTGATGTGTCCATGTCCTATTTCACTAATTACCTGTTTTCTTGCCTGTTCAAACATTGAACGCCTAAAACTGATTGCAGCTTCACAGATCACCTCATGATGAAAATGTACATATTTTTAGTATAACAGGAGAGCTTGGAAGGATTTACTTTTATTTGCCTTTAATAATACTTTCATTCACTTTGTGTATAGGAGATGCACTGCATGCCAGACTGCACGTGGTATTAAAAGTGCTACTAAAACTTCAACATTAACCCACGCTGACTGTCACTGACTGGAGCTTACATTCCTTTTATTGCTGAAAGTGTTTGTATTTTGTTGCACACTGGTGATTTCATATTTAAGTGCATAAAAAGTTTGTAAAGTAAAAATACTTTGGGAGAAATTAACAAATCTAGATCCTGTGATAGATAGTTTGTGCTGTTTGCCGTAGCCGTGAGTGACTATTGTGGGGCATTCTGTGCTTCAGTTGGACAAAGACAAAAGTTATATGTTGCCGCTTACAGATACTGGAATTTTTGACTTCCAAATACAATGAAACACATCGAACATAAAACATAGTTTATGCCCCAAAGTTGCAAAGTATCATACAGAATTCTGAAATTGAATGTGAATTACTTGAGACTGAATTTATGTAGGGCAACACAGTTGTGTAAGAAGGTCCTAGGTACAAGTCCCAGGTTAGGCATTTTTGTGTGGGGGCTGCATGTTCTCCCTGTGTTTGCACGGGTTTCCTACGTGTACACCGGTTTCCTCCCACAGTCCAATGACATTAGGCTAATTGGCTGTTTTAAATTGCCCCTAGGTGTGGGTATGTGAGTGAATATGTGTGTGTGTGTGTGTGTGTATTTGAATAAGTGTGTGTTTGAGTGAGTGTGAGTGAGTGTGTGTTTAACTGAGTGTGTGTGTGTGGGTGTTTGAGTGAGTGTGAGTGAGTGTGTGTGTGTGTGTGTGAGTGTGTGTGTAATTGAATAAGTGCGTGTTTGTTTGTGTGGGTGAATGTGAATGAGTGTGTGTGGGTATAATTGAATAAGTGAGTGTTTGAGTGAGTGTGTGTGTGGGTGTTTGAGTGAGTGTGAGTGAGTGTGTGTGTGAATGAGTGTGTGTCTGATTGAGTATGTGTGTGGGTGTTTGAGTGAGTGTGAGTGAGTGTGTGTGTGAATGAGTGTGTGTCTGATTGAGTGTGTGTGGGTGT
>JAQMYF010000012.1:12006814-12030535 GCA_030014195.1 Neosilurus mollespiculum | reverse complement strand
CAAACCTGCCCGTCTGGCACCAATGGCTAAAATACCCAAACCTGCCCGTCTGGCACCAATGGCTAAAATACCCAAACTTGCCCATCTGGCACCAATGGCTAAAATACCCAAACTTGCCCATCTGGCACCAATGGCTAAAATACCCAAACTTGCCCATCTGGCACCAATGGCTAAAATACCCAGACCTGCCCATCTGGCACCACTAGCTAAAATACCCAGACCTGCCCGTCTGGCACCAGTGGCTAAAATACCCAAACCTGCCCATCTTTAAAAATAGGCATTATGTCAGTGACTGCATTTTCTTGAGACACTGCTGTATCATATCTGATTGAACATGCTATAAATTCTGTCCACGGATTAATAAGCAATTAAAGAGACTACAGTTGAGCAGTACCAGACACTGTTCTAACCCCCATGTTGTTCTGTTTATAGCCAAGAGCAGAAAGGAAGAGGATGATGATGACATGGAGGAGCTGAAGGCTTGGGCAATGTGAACTGAGCCCAAACATCCGAACTGTCTGATCACTCGCTATGGTGGACTGATGTTCAGAGTTGACTTGAACGCCTTCAGAGAGTTGTCATTGCAAAACCTTTTGTTTAAGAAACTGTAGCCCTAATTAATGACCTAGGTCCAGTAACAACAAAAAAACTGCCCATGAAGATGTAAAAGACACTATAAATGCAAAACCTTTACAATTTGTTTAACAGTTTGGCTAATATTTGCTTATGGATGATTTAAGAATGTTTTTTCTCCTGTTGTTGCTTGTTTCCCCCTCTCCTTTTGGAATTGGAATGTAATTGTGCAGAACCAACTTAGACATCTACCTCTATCTGTTTATTAAACACCTAAAACAAGTGGGATTCATGCCCTCCCATAGCCTGTCTGGGAAAGTATCAGGATTATGCCAATCCACTCATAGCTTTGTCTTTTCAAGGTGGTGACACTGCTTGTATACGTTCAAGCATCATGTCTTTTGCATGCTTGATTTGTGAGTCTCTGTTTCAAAGCATCTCCATTGACTTATGATACAGGAAATAAATTTGGGTCTGATAATATTCTAAGGTTGATCTCAAAGTGCTTTTGTTTTAGGAGTGTTATTTAAATATCCAGAGTTGTTTTGATATATTTTTTTTTCATTGGTCATAGATTCTTTCATCTGAAAAGATGATAATAAATAATAATGAATCCATGCATCTTGAGTCGTTACAGCCCATAATTTCTTCATCAGTGTGCTGTATCTTACCTGCAACTATCCGAAGCATGTCAATGCGTTGTATCAATATTCATTACGGTGGAAGGGTTATAAAGTTGAAAGCGAACTCTAAAGCTAATTTTTGTTTCTTTGACAAGATCCCTATGAATACATGGACTTGCTATATCTTTTGTAAAGAACCTGAAATGTAAGAGCAAGGTGTGTCGTGTGTACATTTGTATGTTTGAGATTATTTAGATGAGACTTTTATTTGAAAGATCATTAAACTGTTTGATTCTTTGTGCTGGTGTTTTTTGTCCCCTTTATGGTTGGTTTGACTGACAGAAGTGAGTTCCAGAAATATCTGTGATGTCCATAATCTTATGTAGCAAGCTGATGATCCCTTTGTAGCAATCCAGTATTTGTGTGGCACACCAGCAATGATTAGCTGTCGATTGGCAGCAGCGTCCACTTAAGAACTTCCTGTGGAATGTTCTCAATTATTAGTTTCAAGGCTAGTCCGTCAAAAGGTCAACTCTGGAGTGTTCTTCATATATATATATATATATATATATAAATGTGTGGTGGGAAATCCTCCATCAAGTAGGCCTGTAATTCATTTCGCACTTAAAACATTAAAATATCTGAGCTGCTATGCGCCCTAATTATTGGCATGCAACAGTGACAAATCCTACAGTTTTGTTTTCTGCAATAAACACAATAACTATGTGTGTTGGCCTCCTGGAATGAATAGATACTAATGCTCACAATGCTCATTATCTTATAAAGTCAGCAAAACAGACTCAACTGATGTGTCACTCATTCACTCGTTCGCCAAACTGCTTAATCCTACCAGGATTGCGGGGAGGCTGAAGACTATCTTAGCAGACCCTGGGCGTAGGTGGGTACACATCCTGAACTGCTTTCCACAACACAACCACACATCCACACCTAGGGGCAATTTGGAACAGCCAACTCGTGTAATGTGCATGGTTTGGACTGTGGGAGGAAACCTGAGTACCCTGAGGAAAACCACACAAATACGGGAAGATCAAACAAACTCCACACTAAAATGCCTGAGCCTGGCACTTGAACCCAGGATCTTCATGTTCATGCTGTGAGGCGAACCACTACACCAATGTGCCACCCTATGATGTGCCAGTGTTTGGGTATTTTCCTTATATATGGGTGGTGTGGTGGCGCAGTGGTTAGGTGTCTCTGCCTCACAGCAAGAAGGTCTGGGTTCGATACCTGGCTCCGGGCGTTTCTGTGTGGAGTTTGCATGTTCTCCCTGTGCTGGTGTGGATTTCCACCGGGTACTCTGGTTTCCTCCCACAGTCCAAAAACATACACAGTAGGCTAACTGGCTGTTTTAAATTGCCCTGAGGCGTGAGTGTGAATGGTGGTATGTGTGCTGGCCCTGCACTGGCCTGGCGAGCTGTTGAGGGTGTACCCTGCCTTCTTCGCCCGGAGTCGGCTGAGATGGGCGCCAGCGGCTTAGAAAAATGAATGAATTAATATAAATATTTATGTGTGTGTGTGTGTGTAGCCTTTCCAAGCTCATCAGTGATTTTAAACCTTTGAACTGAATGCAACACCAAGCCTTTCCAAATCAGCCCAGAAGGGCGGTGGCGGATTGGTCAGAATACGGGTAGGAATAAAACATAGGCGCTAACCACGTTTTTATCGTCGCATGTCAAGCGTCATCATCACACGCCGGAAGTACGCATGCGCGCTGGGGCTCCATTTGCTGATGCAAGACACTTATGGTGAAGAGGTTCTGTTCCATATAGCTTGCTTGTTGGCTCTTAGGCGTTTTTGAACACCACACTTTGGTACAGCCACTATGTCAGAAGACGAGGTGAGTTGAAATAAGTCTGTTTATCGCTCTTTGTGGTCGGTGTTCAGTGAAACAGACACGAATGGGTTTTTAGCATGACTTTGGGCCTTGTCAGGTAGCTAGCTAGCACGAGAGCTAACTGCTAACGCACAGTGAGCTGCGTTTATTAGCTCTAAGCTAGCAAATGGGTCTCATTTTTCTCGAGCCTCTGTCTTAAATAAATGAGTAGTTTGTTTATAATGTGGTCTTTACACTGCTGACACCATATTTACACCTGGTTTTGTGTTCCTTCATGTAACACGTGCTTAGTTTTACTCCTTATTGAAGTACCATGATAGAAGCTGAGGGTTGAACCCTCGTTGTCTTTATACCTCACACTCACACACCAATACTAACATGTACATGAACTGTTTTTCAATAATGCTGGCCAAATCCCAGTTGTTCCTTGTTCTTTATATAAGTGAACTAAAATATATAAGCCCAGAGTCAGTATCCAGAGCCCTGGTATTAGGTATATATCTATAAATGCAGAAATTACACACCTCTCTATTCTCTTGATTCTCTATTCTCTCACAGATCTTATTCGACCCGACCACGACCAAGAAAAAGAAGAAGAAGAAGAAGCCCTTTATGCTCGATGAAGAAGGAGATGGACTCAGCGAGGAGACGCAGCAGGCCGAGCCCCGTGAAGCCGAACCCGAGGCAGGCGAGGAGCGCGAGGTCGAGCCTGAGGAAGAAGAGGGGAAGAAGAAAGGTGGAAAAGCTAAAATACTGTACCCTGTGTTGTTCACTGATCCCGGAACTGCTCGCCTATCCTCTTGTACATTTGTATTAGGAATGTAGCGTAAACACGCTTTAAGCAGGATACGGTTATGAATCAGGACCCATGTTCCCAAGAGTGTAACTGTATTTCTGAGTTGTTGCTGTCTAATTCTGTTCAGGAATCTATGATGATTCTTTGTGATGGGATTAATGATGGGAATGTGTTTGCTCCTCCACAGAGATCACGGATGACTTGGACGATTTAAATTTCTTTAATCAGAAGAAAAAGAAAAAGAAGCCTAAAAAGGTGTTTGACAACGACATAGAAGAAGGCATGAAGGTTAGTTATTGTCTTGTTCGTATTTAAACCTTATGACACATTTAATCATATAATCCCAAATGAAGCCATTCATGTCAGGGTGTATAAGATAATGTTGTAGTAAAGCTTCATTTAATGACTTCATAAGCCAGTGACTCAAAGCTCGATACAAACTGAAAGGGGGGACGACGACGACTCAAGGGACCACCCACACATTAGCTCTGTGCGTGCACTGATCTATTAAAAAAAGTTGTGGGGTTTTGTTTTTTTTTTTGTTTTTTGTTTTATTTGGATAACCAGGAGCTGAAGATTGAAGGTGAGCAGCCTGAAGTGATGGAAGATGATGACCTGGACCTCATGTTGCCGGCCAAGAAGAAGAAAGCCAAGAAGGTGGAGTTTGTAGAAGAAGGCGATGTCGCTGAGAAGGAAGATGGTGAGTAAAGTCGGAGCATCTGCATGTGTTCACTGACTGCCAGAAAAAATACCACAATTTTTGTTTACCAAATGTTACATATAGCTGGAATGATTTCCTTTTTATCCTTGTCAGCATTATTAGTTTAGGTCCTAAAAAGGTGGCAGGAAAGATTTCTCATAAGTCTGTATTTTGGTATTCATGGTATATTTAAAACATTATTTCCAGCTCTGGAGGACGATGAGAGTAAAAATGCAGATGGCATCACGTTCAGCTCTCAGACTGGCCCAGCTTGGGCAGGCTCAGAGAGAGACTACACGTATGACGAGGTACACACCTAAACACCAGTAGCCAGTAGTATCGACAGTGCCAGATGAGCCTGATGTAGCCAGTAGATTTGACAGTGCCAGATGAGTTGATGTTGACCTTTTTGTAAACGATGGCATTATGTGAACAGTTTTCACAGCATGACTTATTTGAGACTGATGCACAGGCCTCGCGAATCCGCACCTTCTATAAAGAGGTGGCCGGCATGAGTCCGTTGCCCATCTATTTACACTTTCGTTTTCAAAAAAAAATCTGCATATTTTCTACATGCAATGTGCCTCTTGCCATGTATTCCGGTGTCAGTGTACTTACTGCTCAAGCTGCTTTACACAGAGGAACGCGCTTCTCCGATCTGTTCCATTTGCGCTAGAACCTCTGCCTGATTCTTTGGGATGTATTACAGGGGACATAAAGATAGAGATCTTTGTCAACCGTTGTATGAACAGTGGATATCAGTGATGCTATCATATGGGACACGTATATAGGCTATGCAGTAATCTATTGCTGTATTTTTTTTTTTTTTTTTTTTTTTTTTTTACTTTTCCCGGAATCGCTAATTCAACTTGGATTTCCCTCATGATTTCTCCTCTGATATAATATGGGATTTTCCCTTATCAGCGTGAGTTGGAAAGCTGATCTAGTACGTTATGTGTGTCCAAAATTGATAAATTACCTCTTCCAGGTAATTATGCTCCGATCTGACGTACAATGAACGCATCACGGAGAAAGGTGCAGGTTTTTAGTTGCAGCTCCGTGCTGCACTATCTCAAACGCATGTTCGCATTTTAGCTTCAAACCAATAGTGCAGGATGAAGGAGCGGCTGTCCAATAAACCAAAGCTGAGCATCTCATTTTGGAATACACAACTAATTCAACCGAACCAACGACTTGAGACAATCAAATGGAGGTTACATGAAAAATATACAGAGGAAAAAAGCATAAAAATTCACCAAGAAAAAAAGCACTTGGAATTTGTTTTATTTACATTTTAAGGGCAGGTTCGATACAATACATGGCACACCGCCAGTGCAGGGTTACAGATCCTTAATGATTATCTTTATTCGACGAGACCGCGCGTTTTTTTCCCGGCAAGCCGAAATGGAAAACAACCAAAAAAAGATTTCGCGGCTAAATCGCTTATGTGAGTTGACCTTTATTGTTAAATTGTATTCATGACTGTACTTGCATGAGTATGAATTTTTTTTTTCAATATTGGTCAAAAGTCCACTAATGTTAAAGAGAAGTCACAAAAACCAGTGTACAGACAGTGCGTAAAAAATATTCTAGAATGAACTAGAATAAGTTACGCTAGTGCGCCAAAGGCAAAGTAGATGTCACTGAATAGTACCGGAGATGTTCTGTTCATTTTATGGACCCCGTCGTATCTGAGGTGAACAAGGGTTTGGGTATATACTATATGGGAACTTATTTATAGGAAAGTAATATAATATTGACATCTTTCAACCTCTGCAGAGTTTTTTTTATTATTATTTAAATCTCCAGATACAGGACGAATCAGATTGTGCTATTTACCAATGTGCTTTTTATTTAGAATTTTTGTTTGGTACACCCCCACCCGCCTCAGATATCCAAAGCACATGCAGTTGGTATTTCTGTTCTTTAGCTCAGTTTCTCAGCTGTGCTATAATTCCAGACCCGAATCATTTCATCAAAATGCTTTTGGTTGTGTGAATTACTTTCATACCTGCTTTAAGGTGTGATTCTTACAGACTGCACCTTGAGAGTTCGACTCCACACGGGCAGTTTGACGGAATCCTTTTACCCCTCATGGCCAACTGAGAATATCTGTATGTCAACAGCTGCTAAGTCGCGTCTTTAACATCATGAGAGAAAAGAATCCCGACATGGTGGCAGGAGAGAAGAGGAAATTTGTCATGAAGCCTCCTCAAGTGGTGCGAGTGGGAACAAAGAAGACATCCTTCGTCAACTTCACCGACATCTGCAAACTGTAAGAACACATCACGTGGCTCCTAGTAGAGACTTTTTTCGTGTCTTTCTTGCTATGACTGATAAACATTTGTTTCTGTGTCAGGTTGCATCGACAGCCAAAACATCTCTTGGCTTTCTTATTAGCTGAATTGGGAACGAGGTAAACGCTGGTAATGCACGATGTGCCAAGGTTCCTGCATTTCATTCCACTGTAATGCTTGGTGTTAACATAAATAATGTTTTTGCAGCGGTTCCATAGATGGAAATAACCAGCTGGTGATTAAAGGCCGGTTCCAGCAAAAACAAATAGAAAACGTCTTGAGAAGATACATCAGTGAGTCACAGTCAAATATCGATATTGCATGACTTTGTGGGACGTTCTACTGTAATACATGGAAGGAATTTTTGCAAAGCATACAAACTCTGGATCATTTTGCTGCCCAAATGCCAAAGCTGTGCTAATAATCTGTTCTTTTTGTATAGAAACATGTTACCATTTAGATCGGCCTGTATATGAGTTGTTCTGGCTAACCACCCACCCATGCAGCTAATCTAAGTTAGATTTCTTATTATTAGTGTTCTTAATAAAATAAAATGATTTTATTGGTTTTACAGGCAGAAAATGAACTGGGAGTGTGTGCTACTGCAAACAAAAAGACCAGTGCACAACACTGTCATTACTACTTCCCTTATAAATAAGTCCTTATAATAACGAGTCTACTCTGTGGCTACCGTGGCAACACTCATAGGCAGTTGTTTCCCCCCAATAAGACGAAGAAAGCCCTCATTTTACATGAATGTGAGAACTGCCCGTAGTGGCGGAATTTATTTCAGAACACACTGGGGTATTATGTGGTGTTTTGCTCTATAAAGACAAATAGACATACTTTTTCCAGTTACTCTCACGCTGTCGCATGTGTGATCCTGTGCTCCCAATCTTCTCTCTAGTTTCTGTGAAAGCTCAAATTGCAAAAGGTGTATATACCCTCATAGGATAGGATGCAACAGGATCTACACCATATATTATGGTTCAGTGCATTATATGGTAGACATTAAACTCTAGGATTCCGCTTAGCCACTCGTTGAAACTGTAGCGGAATCCAATCGGCTGAATAAGTTTCTTTTGCTAGGTGCCTGGGCTCGGCGTTAGGGATCGGGGGAGGAGCTCAGACATCCGGTGAGAGCTCAGGGTAGAGCTGCTGCTCCCCCGCATCGAAAAGAGTCAGCTGAGGTGGTTCAGGGATTGAATTAGAAAGCTTCCTGGTTGCCTCCAGTTAGAGGTGTTATGAGCAGATCCAGAACTCGCTGGATGAACTATATATCGTGTTAAGCCTGGAAACGCCTTGGGGTCCCCCAGAAGGAGCTGGAGAGTGTTGCTGGGGGTAGGGATGCCTGGGTTTCCCCTCCTAGACCTGTTGCCTCTGATAAGATTAATGAATGCCTGATCATATAATCTATCCATGAATGGTGCTATTTGAATGATTTGCTATCAGTCAGTCTTGTTTAAGTTTGACTTTTTAGCAGTCTCAACTTTGGCATACTCTCTTGGACTATTTATCGATATCCACCTCACCGTTGAATAAAGAATAATTGTCATTTATAGAATAACGCGCTGTTCACGTTATTCGATGTAGCTCTATAGTAAACTGTACGCCTTCAGTACAGCAAATCAACTTGGCTGCCACTTTGTCGTCAGAAAGACCTACATTATTATAAGGACTTCTGGTATGAGAATTTATAATGTAATCTTTTTGCACAGGAAGTAGTAATTAGATATGTGTTTGTGGTAATGTCGTTCCGGATTTTTCCATTTACATGTTCACTAACAAGGTGGCTCATTTTAATCATAGGTCTGACTTGGGTAATGCATCCAGCATAGTGAGTGCCACACACTGTCTTAATATTTCTTCCAGTCCTGAGCTCTATATACTCCTAATGCAGTCTCTGGATGTTAAAACTAATCATGCTGACTTATTTCCTGTGATAATTGATATCTGATTATTTATTTTTCTTCTCCATTTCACTTTTACAGAGGAATATGTGACCTGTCACACGTGCCGGTCCCCGGATACCATCCTGCAGAAGGACACTCGGCTGTACTTCCTGCAGTGCGAGACGTGTCACTCGCGCTGTTCTGTGGCCAGCATTAAAACAGGCTTCCAGGCTGTCACGGGCAAAAGAGCGCAACTCCGCGCCAAAGCCAACTAACGAGACAACCTCTACTCTTTATGATTCTCCTTTCCATTACCAAACCCTGCGCTGCCCCATACAGCCACTTCAACTGCTCAGTGCTAGTTTATTCTCAGTCATGGACTTTTGGAGTGAACTGGTGGAAAAGTTTAAAGTGGATTTTTTTTGTTGTTGTAATCAAAAAGAGAACATTAAAAGTACAATAAGCAGGAGGGCTGGACAGCTTGAGCTGCTCTGTCTCTTTCTCAGAAGGTTGCAGCTTTTGATTAAACAGAGTAGTGTGAGAAGCAGGGAAAGGGGCCAGAGCATTTCAGACTCATGTTTTAAATTACACATTGGTAGCAGAGTTTGTTCTACTATTTAGATTTTTTTTTTTTCATGCAGGAGGAAATCTTGGTGACCTGTGTGCTGTCAGCTCCTGCTTTTAAAACCCAGATACACACCACAGTCATTGTTAATGGCTTTGTTTTGTCCAACAGGCTTTATATTAATTCCATTAAGTGTTTTGCTTCAGAATTGAAAAAGCTCTGTTACCTCTGTGACTAAAACCCCGCTCGGAGTCTCAGACTCTGGATGGTGACTGTTGTGCTTAGGATATTGCTAGGTAATTTTTTTCCACAAAATTTAATGAAGGTGACATCCACATATTAGTTTTGAACATCTCTAATGAACAGAACAACTGTGCACAATATTATCAAATTGTTAAACGGCGTGAAATGATTGTGTAGGTTGTATTATGAAAAATTGGCCAGGAGATATTACACTGCAGTGTTTCAAATGGGTGTCACTGTTTAAAATTGTTTTTTTTAATAAAAATTTACTCTACAACTGGATCTGAGTGTATACTGTACTTCATTGTGGATCTCAAGCAGCTGTAGTGGCTTCAACAAGTCATGGGTGGGATTTTAGACACCAATACTTAATGATGCAATCAAGACACTTTAGAAATATCAAACTCTAACATGAGACTGGCTTGGATTTGTTTATTTTTCTTGCCCTGTAGAAATTTAGCTCCCCTAATAACCATTTAATGTCATAATTACAACGATGGTGTTTTCAGTCAGGACCAGTTGGACTGTAATATTACAAACACCGTCCATCCGTTATCCACCCCTTACACAAGGTCATGGTTTCCACTTCAGGTGAAAGGAGAGGTATACCTTAAACAGGACATCTATTTGTTTGGCGAAAACCCAGGCAGGCACAGGAAATGCAAACCCCAAACCTCAGTGACATTGATAACCACTGAGTTACTATGACAAACACTAACTACTTTCAACAAATCGTTTACTATTGTAAGTGTATATTAGTATACACTATACAGGAATGGTGTGAATTTGGCAAATTGGATGCTTCCCCCAATGGATAAAAGATTAGCTTTTCAGGACTTTTTTATGCAGAGAACATACCTCCATGTGCATACGTCCAATAAGTCCGTGATCACCAACCCTGTTCCTGGAGATCCACCTCACTGCAGGTTTTCTCTCCACTCAGAATCTAAGATGGTCAGATGGACATGATTATGGTTAAAGATAAGCATTCAGGAGGGTAGATCTCCAGGAACATGGTCGGTGAATACTGCAGTAAATGAATCCACACCTTCTGACCAATCAGATCTCCAGAACTAAACAGTGCTGTGGTATAAACAGCTTTCCAAACAATTAAGTGACTTGAGTCATTGATCATTTGTATGAGTTGATACTGGTGATAGTATTAGTACTACACAGGAATGGTGTGAATTAACTGGTTTGCAATCTCAAGGCAAGTTTGGATGTTGCTGAATAGTTTCTGAGATGTAATGTTATGGACACTATTCAGATCCATCCACTTGAGCATGAGGCGAATAATTGTTTTATCTCAGTGTTCAAATTTTCAGCCCATCTGGTTTCAACATCCATGTCATAGCTAAAGGAAAAGACAGCACTTATTAAAAGTTAATCACATTCAAATCTCTGCAATAATTTCTTCCTGTTTGCAAAATTGTAGGCCAATAGCTCCCGTTTTAATGATTTAATGATGATCTCAATGATGTCATCAAGACCCAAATTAACATGTACAAACATAGGATTTTGATATGTTCATGTTTATTGGCAGATTTGTGTAGGATGTGTCAAAAGGCTTAAATTAAAATCATTGCCTGTACAATACTATTAAAAAAATAATAATAAATAAAAATTGGATATTGATAACATCATTCTAAGACTTTTTTTTTTCCAATTAACCACCCATAAATTAATTAAAATAACATCTAGTCCAAGATTTTGTTCACAGATGGATTCTAATATAATTTTTTGACCGAGATTCACTTTCAACGAGTGCTAAGATCTTTGAAAGAGTACCGGTATTGGTCATCCTTACAGCATAATTTGTGCATAATGTATTGCATGCTTATTTAAAAAAAAATTACCATAAAAAGCACTATACTGGACAGTTTTATCCAGTAGATTACTAGCAGGGATGATCCAGTGCGGAACAACCATTTTTCCCCGGAAGTGACGTGAACTGATTGGGCCAGGTTGTCCAGCACAAGTAAACAATCAGCGAGCAACATTTTAGGCGATGAAACTCCCTGTATACTGACTGTATACACACAGACTAAGTATACCATCAGTCATGAGTGTGTGTGTGTGTGTGTGTGTGTGTGTGTATATATATATATATATATATATACAGTGCCAATCCAAGTACTTCCGAAAAAGGTAGGTTTTCAGCCGTCGTTTGAAGACTCAGCTGTCCGAACATCTAGAGGAAGTTCATTCCACCACCTCGGTGCTAGAGCAGAGAAGAGTTTAGATGCATGTTTTCCTTGTCCCTTGATAGAAGGAGAGACCAGTCCAGCAGTGCTAGAGGACTGAAGGGAACGCGGTGCAGTGCTAGACTGGTCCCTCCTTTTACCAAGGAATAGTGGGCGCTGCCCACGTTAAGGATAAGGATTTTTTTATTTATTTATTTTTTTGGAGGGGGGTGGGGCAACTGAATATTTTTTTTCCAACATGATCCCAATAAAGGATCAAAAAAGTTTGGGATTTTTTTTCCAGGCCCAGACCCCACCCCGCCACCAAGTTTGGTTAAAATCAGATCACTCGTTTATGTGTCATCTTGCTAACAGAGAAAAAACAAACAAACCAAAAAAAAAAAAACACCTTTTAGTAAATGCTTGTTAAAAAGCCTTTAATAAATTCCTGGATCCAAGTCATGATCCGGATCCACTCCAAAATGTTCTGGGTTCTAGCCAGGCCTCCCCGTCCCTCCACCAGGGCTGGTGAAGATCAGATTAGTAGTTTTTGTGAATAAACAGACACTGGAGAAAACATAAAGGAGGCGAAGGTAATAAATATATATAAAAAAATCAACCCTATGAACACTGCTGCACATGATGCATTCACACCAGTCCAAGAAAAAAAAAAACAAAAAAAAAAACACATGGTGTGAGAATCCGCCATGAACCACGAAGAAGTAGTGCCGAATGCGCATGCGCAGAGTGAGAGCGATCACACTGGTCGGTGTTGGAGCAAAAATGGCGGCGCTCCGGTTGTGTGTGTGGGGAGCTACCGGGAGAGCTTTACTTCACTCAAAACACCCGGCTCAGTTTTCTCGAGTGAGTCAAGTGATTTCAACAAACAGATAACAACTTAGATTAAACCGTGGAAACGGTTATTTCAGTGTAGGCTTAGCTTTAGCATTGCTAACCAGCTGTGACATAATGCACAAGGTCATGTTAGCCATGCTAAACTGTTTTACTCACCAGGTCGTTGCTAGCAAAAACATTGGGTTATTTACTTGTAATATTGAAAATAAACCAGGTTTTTTTTCACGCCAGGGTTTTTTTTATTTTTTATTGTATTTGATTTGCCATTGATGTCCCTTTCCATAGGAGACGCTGACATTTTCAAAGTTCATTCATTTTTGTTTATAATTGATTACCTCAAGTGAATTGAGGTTGCTTTCATGCTCCAGGGTGTGCGCGAGCTGTTGCTGTCACATAATTCCTGTTAAACCTAAATATAAGGTAGTTTTAACTTGGGTACTAAAAAAACCACAGCATTCATTGCACTCTCACAGGATATACCATAAACCTACATGCTTGGTAAGTTGTCTGGATATCCAGGTTTGCTGTCTGACCTGCATTAAGCTCAGCATGCATGTCAAGCTTTGACCTTGATTGAGCCTGAGTCTTACTCTAAAACAACTCTTATCAGGGTTTAAACTTCCGTTTTGCTTTAAAACCACTTCGCGATCTTGGGTCAGTGGTCACGGGATGGGTGGATACTGTCAGAAACAGAAGATTAATGATCATACTGTGTGTAAATTATGTTATCAGAGTAAAATATTGTAATAAAGTTCATAGCGGGACGGCACGATAAAGAGTCTCTAGTTTAAACCGAGGTTACGGTTTTTTTTTCGCATGATCTCTGCCTTCCTCTCATTGTATGTAATCATGCAGGTAGTTCTGTTGGCTTAGCCAAGTTGTCCAAAGATGTCTGTGTGTGTAGTGGTGTGCCGTTTAGGTTGTATCGTCACCTCGTGTATAGTGTTTCCAGAGCCACTAGGAATCTGACTAGTATAACACAGTTGCTTAAGATGAATGAGCACTAAATTCATTTTTCTCTGATTTCTAGGCAAATGTATCCTTTGCCACTCTGTCCAAGGGAAGGAAAGCCGCGATCTCTACTCTGGGTGTGTTGACAGCGGGAGGAGCCGGACTCGCACTGATTTTACACCAGTCCGTGAAAGCCTCTGACCTGGAGCTCCATCCGCCATCTTATCCATGGAGCCATGGTGGCATGCTGTCTGCTTTAGATCATGCAAGGTGCTCTTGCGCTTTCTTGAATTCCTCTATGGCGCCAGTATGACAGCCATCTTATTATTACTAATGTTGTTTTCCACGCCATATGAATTGTTTCTTCATCTTGACAGTATCCGACGTGGCTATCAGGTGTACAAGCAGGTATGTTCGGCCTGTCATAGTATGGAGTACCTGGCCTTCCGAAACCTGGTTGGAGTGTCGCACACTGAAGAAGAGGCCAAGGTCCTTGCTGAGGAGGTGAGTTTAGTTATAAGGGTGTTTGAGGTTTATTTCTGAGGTAGTTGGTTTGGATACGAAGTGTGTACTGATAGTTTTTTAGATAAAATAGACAACGATTAACAGGCATACTTGGCAAATTGAATGCTTCCCACAATGGATACAGGATTCGCTTTTTAGGACATTTCTATTCAGAGAAAAAGCCTCCATGTGCATACATCCAATAAATCAGTGATCACCAACTGCAGGTTTTCTCTCCACTCAGAATTTAACACAGTTGAAGAAGAACTTCTTAAGGCAAGGTTAAAATTAAAGCCTTCAATGGTGGTAGATCCTGAGGATTATGGTTGGTGAATACTGCAGCAGGGGTGGAAATTAACACCAGCCTGCTGGCCCGTGGCGAGTCAGAAATCTGTAGGGTGAGTGAAATTAGCTAGCAAGTCATCCTGCTGCCGACCTGACAAATCCAATAGACAAAGAAGGTATAGTGTTCCTGACCAGTAAATATGAAGGAGGACTAGGAGTTTCATAATTTCACTAGTCCTGTTGGCCAGTAGCTTAGTTTTGCTAAATTCCACCCCTGCTGCAGTCAGTGAATCCACACCTTCTGACCAATCATATTTCCGGAACTAAACAGTACTCCGGTATAAATAGCTTTCCAACCAATGAAACGACTTTACCTTTGGATTTGTTTATTCCATTCAAGAGTCATCAGTAAATCCTTTTATCAACTCTCACAGATCGAGGTAGTAGATGGTCCAGATGAAACAGGAGAGATGTTCACTCGTCCTGGGAAACTGTCTGATTACTTCCCCAAGCCGTACAGCAACCCAGAAGCGGCCCGTGCTGCTAACAACGGAGCTCTTCCCCCTGACCTCAGCTACATTGTTAATGCCAGGTAACACTAACCCTTTGCCTGCTCAGTGCACACAACTCACATCTTTGCACCACAGTACATGACCATATTTTACCCTTCACCTCTATACTCAGACCTCGGTCACATTCAGCTGTTTGACCCACTGACCTTTAACACAGTGTTAAGATTAACTCTGTCACTTTGTGCATACATGGAAATGAAAGGTAATATTACTTTGTTAGTTAGAAAGCCATGTCTCGTTCATTACTCGTGTCCCTCATGTCTTATTTTAGCCAAGACCGTACTGTAACTTGTGTTTATAGGTGAATTGGGTTTGATTTTTTTTGTGTATGGTCAAATTATTAATACAGATGTTTGTTCACTGCAGGCATGGTGGAGAGGACTATGTTTTCTCGCTGTTGACTGGTTATTGTGATCCCCCTGCTGGTGTCTCTCTAAGGGAGGGACTCTATTACAACCCCTTCTTTCCTGGCCAGGCTATCGGCATGGCTCCGCCCATCTACAATGAGATCTTGGAGTATGAAGATGGTGAGTGTTCTCCAGGCAGAGGATGAAGGAAGTCCTTCACAACATAGGAACGGTGCCAGTTTGGTTTACTTCCAGGCTTAATCTGGAGAGGAAAGACCGTGTGAAAGCTGTTTTATTTAAAGAACTAGTTAGATTTCCTACCTGTGTTATCACGAGTAGTCCTATCAAGTGTATTTTTCCAATATTTGGAATTAACACAAGATCAGCCTCTTATTTCCACAAATAAACCAACAGTTACTGCAGTCCTTTACAATGGAATTTTTGCTAGTTTTATTTCTGTGAAGGCTTTACTTTTAATACTGTGACTTTTAATATTAATGTGGGGCTGGTGGTGTAGTGGCTAGGGTGTTGGGCTCATGATGAGATTGTGTTTAGACCCCCACCAAGCAATGCAACTACAAGTATGCCTCTGTCCACCCAGCATAGAGTGTATATACTGGTAGCGGTAAAAATCCTGGGAAGGTAACCTGCGATGGACTAGTGTGACACCCAGGAGGAGGAGAACTCCTAGTCGCTTCACGCTACAGACACCAGCATAAGCTCCAGCTGTGATGAGCCAGCAGGCTCGGGTGTAAAATCCCAACAGACTTTACCTTTTAATTGTAATACCTTAATTGCTTCCTTGATTGTGTGTCATACATGTATTGATGACTAGAAATCTACAGCTTATCGATGACAGCTTTTATCTCTGACAGTACAATTTCACCAGGATTGAAAGGGCTTTTGTTTTCTTTCAGGCACGCCAGCCACAATGAGCCAGGTGGCTAAAGACGTGTGCACTTTTTTGCGCTGGGCGGCCGAACCAGAACATGACCAGAGGAAAAAAATGGGTCTTAAGGTAAAACTCTTGATGCCTTTTTATACCCTTAAAAGAAGGGAGTTAAAGACTGATTCCGAGGGATTTTTGCAAGTAACTCCAGTACTGTTTAAATATTACTAATATTATTGGTTGGTTTTTAATTGATTATGTATATATATTAAAATATCTTCGATGAAACTTAAACAAGTCACAAATTATCTGTAAGAAAAGCTACTTGATTTTAACTGTGATGGTGACACAGGGGTATGCAACTTCCCGTTCCTACATGAGAGAAAACTGGAGAATAGTTTTATGAAACAAGTATTCTGTTCCCACACACATTAAGAGAAAATAATGTTTGAAGATATTTTGAGAAAGATGTGAAAGGAAAGCTGACTTTTTCTTTTAGTTGTTTGAGATTAAAAAAGGGAAAAAAAGTGGGGGGGTTGTTTGTAATCATTCGGGAAGCACGGTCGCGTAGTGGCTAGCATGTCCGCCTCACAGCAAGAAGATCTTGGGTTCGAGTCCCTGGTTTGGCTTGGCCGTTTCTGTGTGGAGTTTGCATGTTCTTCCCACGCTTCCATGGGTTTCCTCCGGGTACTCCGGTTTCCTCTGACAGTCAAAAACATGCACATTAGGCTAACTGACATAGGCTCCAGCCTTCTCACGTCCCTAGTAGGATTATATGATTGAGTAAATGGATGGATGATGATCTCTGTAAGCTACCGTTTTTTGTTTCTGTAGGATACCAATAGTTTTTAAATGAATTGTTTTTTGATGAATCAGTCATTTTTACCTGAGCACTGGGTTGGCGTATGATCTTTTTTTTTTTCTTTTTCTTCCAATTCCAGCTGCTAATGGGCTCTGCGGTCCTCATCCCGCTGATGTACTATCTGAAGAGGCACCGATGGTCTGTACTGAAGAGCAGGAAGATTGCCTACAGGCCACCAAAATAAACCTGAAGCACGATCACCTCCGAAAAGAATTTGCATCCAGTCTGTCGTCGTCTTTGTATAAAGGTGCATTCTGCTTCGGTTAAAAGAGAATGATTTCGGACATTACGAACAACTCCAACAGTAAACACGATATCGACACTCGGTGAGCGGCTCGGCGTGGTCAGACGGACCAGGATGACCAGTTCAAACATACACGTGCTTGTGTTAATATGTAATATCTTGGTGTGAACCTAATAAACTGTATTTTACAAAGTCTTTTAGTGTGTACACTTCTTCTTATTGTCGTTTTATATACAGACTGACCTCTAAATGTCCTAAAGAACACCACCACCACAGTGGAATGTACGGTAACGTGTGTGTTCTCTGAGAGGAGATCCAGGGTGTGTACTGAATGCAAATTCTGGCTCAGGACATGAAAACCTGGATAATACATGACGTCACGTGATGCACCACACAATAATGATTGGAATTATACACACACACACACAGACGTTTTATGAAATATCGAATAAAAAAATATAATACTTTGGTTTCGAGGGAGGGGGGGAAAGAACCCGACGATAAAGCAGGGCTGGCCCAGTTTATAGGAAGCGGATGTGTCAACTTTAGCGGAAGTGGTACAGCCCAGAGACAGAAGAACGAGAGGAGGACGGACACTCCAACCGGAGCTTTCACAGAGAAAAAGCGGGACTAAAACCTATTTAAACCGTAAGTTTGTTCGCTCTTAAGCGACAATAACATTCAGTTTGTGTCTGGTGACTTATTATTGTGGATGTCTGAGTTAGAAAAAAAGGACAGAATGGCGGACGTTAGCATTGACTAGCAAAGAGCGCTAAATGACTAGCTAGCTTCCTTTTGCTAGCGACAAGACAAAACGAGGGCTGAATACAAAATGGCTTCCTGCTCGGTGTATAAACGCCTTATTTCCGAGGATGGGTCAGCACAATGTGTACGATATCGAGTGGATTGTTTGCTTAATACGGAAACATTTGGGATTCGGTCCCGTTTTTTTGATTAGCTTGCTAGCTTATTCCGACAAGCCGAGCGCGTCAAAAGCCAGCCAGCCAGCCAGCCAGCCAGGCCTCGGTCTTTCTCCATCAGTGAAATACCGCAATGGAAAATGTCGCCATTAGAGGGTGAAAATATTTCCAGAAACGACATAAGACGACTTGATAAGAATATATATTGAGAATATAATAAACACAGACCGCGTTTCCCGACGTTTCCGCCTATTTTTTTTCCTCATTAAACCTCGTTAAGTTGCTAACTGCGATTAGCTTGCTAACGTCATTGTAGCTAACTAGGCTGTGGATCTAGTGCATCACTGAGACTCGGGCCTTTGGGATTAACGTCACGACTCGACTAAATCGTTTTTGTGCTCTCGAAACCAGACTACACACACAATAATAGCACCACGAAGCCACGGTGGCATGGTGATAGGGCTGTAGGGTCGGTCGATGGAGCGGTTTGTGGAGGATTAGGGGTCGGATTGCTAGCTCCTCATGTCACATTTGGAGCTGCTGATATCCTGTGAAGGTGTGCAGGGCGCTCCATCCTGCTCATGTTCAAGAGCCAAGAGGGGAAAAGAAACCGAGTAAAACGGATCATAAGTGGGTCGTGTCCTAATTAGTTCATCTTAGTGGTTGCTTTATGAAGTAGCTCTACCTTAACAGCGCAAATCAGCTTGTCCTTAATTCTTTGTGTTCTTTTTTATTATTATTATTATTTATTTAAAATATTTTTGCTGATTAAAAAAAATAGTGTTACATGTTTGAACGTGTTATTTATTTAAAATATTTAAAATAAGTGTTCCAATCTTGAAGATCTCCAACCAGGAAGTGTGTATGAAAGACAACACCTCACACATTATTTCTTTATTTATTTGTTTATTTTTGGGTGCCGCTTCCTTAAGCATTAGTAAGAAATAGACAGACATTCATCTTTCTCAGGCTGAGCTCTCGATCTCCATCAAAGGCCAAACCTGTAATCTAAAATTGACCTTGCTTTCACAAAACCACCACTAGATGGACCTCACCAGCTTCAAAGTCCTGAGCAGTATAAACTAGCTGAAGTGGGGTTGTGGTGGTGGATTCGTTTCACACAATTTGGCAAGAAGCTGAAATCTTATCGGGTCTAATGCCGGTTCTGTCTCTGCCTCACGCAGTCTGACAATGGACAAGAGCGATTTGGTGCAGAAAGCCAAGCTGGCCGAGCAGGCCGAGCGCTACGATGACATGGCCAACGCCATGAAGCAAGTGACCGAGGGCGGCGGCGAGCTGTCCAACGAAGAGCGCAACCTGCTGTCTGTGGCTTACAAGAACGTGGTTGGTGCACGCCGCTCCTCCTGGCGTGTCATCTCCAGCATCGAGCAGAAGACCGAGTCCAATGAGAAGAAGCAGAATATGGCGCGCGAGTACCGCGAGAAGATCGAGTCTGAGCTGCAGGAGATCTGCAATGATGTTCTGGTAACGCTGGTCATCACTCACTCAGCAGCAGTCTTTATCTTGATATTATTGGAAGGGGTAAAAGATTTGTCTTATCTGAATGATGTAATCCTTGGAATTTGGTACGTGTTCTCTTTAGGGTCTCCTGGAAAAGTATCTCATTCCCAATGCCACTCAGGCTGAGAGCAAGGTGTTCTACCTGAAGATGAAAGGCGATTATTATAGATACCTGTCTGAGGTTGCATCTGGGGACTCCAAGCACAGTAAGTTGAGCACTTCCTGGTGACCCAAAATAATTGATGTAGTTTCCACTTTAGAAGTTGTGAAAATTTCGATATTCTTCATGCAGCTACGGTCGACAACTCTCAAAAGGCCTACCAGGATGCTTTCGAGATCAGCAAGAAAGACATGCAGCCCACACACCCCATCCGGCTCGGTCTGGCTCTCAACTTCTCCGTCTTCTTCTACGAGATCTTGAACTCGCCCGAGAAGGCCTGCAACCTTGCCAAGACGGTTAGATTTCATGCCACGCATGTTAATTTCTCAACAATTCCAACAGAATTCTTTTGTAAAGAAATGATTTTCTTTTCTCTTTCAGGCCTTCGATGAAGCCATCGCTGAGCTCGACACCTTAAACGAGGATTCCTACAAAGACAGCACCTTGATCATGCAGTTACTAAGGGACAATCTTACCGTGAGTTGCTCAATCTTTGTTATATTTCCAGTTTAGCTAGCTGTGTTGAAGCATTTCCTAATTTGTTTTCTTGTCGTTTCTGTAGCTGTGGACGTCGGAAAACCAGGGTGACGAGGCAGACGCAGGCGAGGGAGAGAACTAGAGAAGCCACACTGATCTCCAGACACCCGCACACACCCCCCCCCAATCTTACTTAAAACAAATACACAAATGGCTTCCTCCAAATTCACCCCCCATCCTGCTTTCCATCATCAAACCTTTTTCCATCAGCATCCCGCTCCCTGTACCCACCCTCCCATTCGATCACCCCGAGACGCACCCGAAGCAAAACACACACTGAAGCCTCTTGCTCAGGCTATGGCAGCAGGGATTTTGAGGGCGGGAGGGAGGGATTGCAGGGTGATAAGCCCTTTTCAGCAGGTCCGCTAATTTTATTTGTGAAATTAAACACGGTTGTACTGAATATCAGATCCATTTTTGTTAAGTGCTTGAGTGAGTGAATGAGTGTGCATGAGAGAGAGTGAATGAGCGAATGATAGTGTGACCGAGTTGTCAATCATGTGAGTGTGTGCGTGTGTGTTTTGGAGTCGGGGGTTATAAACTCTAAAAGTCCTTCCTTAATGATTCCTTTTTGCCCCATTTTTCCACCTTAGCTGGTTGTGCATTTTCATCCTTATTTTTTGTTACGGATATTTTTTTTTAGTGTAATTCGTCATGGTATTTGCAGGTTTTATTGTATGGTTATTAAACTGGCAGTTTATTTTCACCAAACACTGTAATTTCTTGAGTTTTGTATGGGTTGTTTTTTTTATTTGTTTGTTTGTTTCTTTTTGGGGACCTGTGATGCTCTGCCTCTCAGCTTGGATTCTTGGTTTCAGTGCTGCGATTATTCACTGAAAGCCCTGTTCAGACACATGGTCAATGGACCATTTCATAAAGTAAATGTCTGAAAACCGAACATCAGTAGAAAATGTGTATTTATTTATATGATGCACCTCTCTCTTTCACTCTCTCTCTTTCACACGCACACAGGCAGCAAGCAGCTCATTTCCTAAGCAAATTATGACAGATCATGATAACCATGAGGGTGTGATGGAGTTTAAAATCAGCATTGTTTTGCAATTAGCTGCTTAAGGGTTTTTTATAATATACATGCTGCATTATATTCACTATAAATATAGTATAAATACATAGTATAAATGTATGATGGATTTAAAGGTAAATCTTATAGGTAGACATCCATTAACAGACATGCCAGTTGGTGGAATAACCTCTTGTGCAAAAGTCTTGATTTTAAATTGTAATGATTTGTCTTAAGAATGAACTTAATAGGAAATGAAGTAATGGTTCCTACAGTCTACAGTGCACTCAGTCTAGACCAACCATGTGCTGTTTGCACTGCCCTCCAGTGGATAATTATGTTACTGGATTATAATTATCTTGACTCGTTTTTTCTCCTCTCTCTTTCTTAAACACACAAAAACATTTTT
Source organism: Neosilurus mollespiculum (assembly GCA_030014195.1). NCBI lineage: Eukaryota > Metazoa > Chordata > Actinopteri > Siluriformes > Plotosidae > Neosilurus > Neosilurus mollespiculum. The sequence continues at coordinate 12,008,731 of JAQMYF010000012.1, read as the reverse complement.
TCCACTGAATAATGCAACCTTCGTGCTCCATAATGCGTAATTCACCCTCATTCATGGAACTATTTAACGCCGCGGACTAATATGCTAACCTGTGGTTAACTGCAACTGGCAGTGGATTTAATTGGCGGTGACGTCACGGCGCATTGACTTGACAGGTGTTTCAAGAGAATAATCAACGGAAAACGTTTACTGCAGAGTCACCGCCGGCCTAGAGAGGAAAGCTTTCAGTATTATCTGTGTTACTGTCACAGGAAAAAGGTGACGGATTTAAACAAGGACGAAATTTATTTCGTGTTTTAGTTGGATAGTCCTTAAAAGTGTGGTTTAGACGTGTGTTTTCGGATGTAGTGCAAGTTAATAGTGTTCGCTACCAAAATTTACCCAAAGGTCCATAAAAATGTTTTTCTCCCGACTCAGCTCTAAAACTGTCTTTTTATAGAAAGCGTTATTAAAAACCTGATAATGATAATAATAATAATAATAATAAAATTCTATAGAGCAAGAATTTCCGTTATTTTTTAAATTAAGTGGCGCGTGACCTTGTGTCGATCAAAACAGCTAGCGGAAGTTAGCTTGAGATTAGCCGCCGATGCTAGCTAGTTACAAAATATAAATGAGTTAACGAACTTGACATTAAGTGCCATATTTTAATAAGAACGTGAGTCCAGAGATAATTCACTAGAGGTTTGGTAAAAGATTGGAAAGATTTAAGACATTGAAGTTGTGCATCTGGATCAGCTTTGGAGTCTGCCAGTGCGCATGCGCATTACATGTTGGCCTTCCCCACGCCTTCATGTTACTTTAATGTGGATGTAAATGTGACTGTTTTGCATTTTGAATTTTAAATATCTTATTTATCATAAGTTCTAAGTTCTAAAAATCACAGTTCTAAGTTAGAACAGAAGGAAAAAGTAAATACATAATTGTGCACTGCACCAGGAAAGCAGATGCTTAACACCAGCGTTAATAGAACTGTTTGTCTGCCTTTATTTGATATTAATCACAGAAGCTGTGCAACATTGAACCGTCCTGTCGAGATTGTGTACAGTGTCTGGCCTTTCATTTGTGTGTGTGTGTGTGTGTGAACCCTGGTAGAGCTTGCACGATGAACAGCAGTGGGCCGGTGTACCCTTTGGCTTCTCTCTATGTGGGTGACCTGCATCCCGATGTCACGGAGGCCATGCTATATCAAAAGTTCTCCCCTGCAGGACCCATAATGTCCATCCGTGTGTGTCGGGACATCATCACCCGCAGGTCCCTCGGCTATGCCTACATCAATTTCCAGCAGCCAGCGGATGGTGAGCGCTAGAACGCTGCTTAATCTAGAGTAGCCCTGTTATTATACAAGTCTAAGCTTCCCATTTTAGAATGTATATAAATTATAGCTAAATAGAGGCGTTATGGTTCACAGTATGTAGGTGTTTGGGAAAGCCACTTAGGACACGAGCGAAATGCTGGTCAGCTGATGTCATCAGTTTTTTTTAATGCCCCATATATTGAAATACAGTGGCACCTCGCAAGACGAGTATTCCTTTATATGAGGAACTTGCATATAAGTATTTTCTGCACTGAAAGATGAGGAATGTCTCATTAGACGAGGATGCCCCGTGCACAAGTAAGCAAAACGATCACTCGTTGTTCACGTGATCATGCAGCATTGCGTCGTCATCTCAGTTGCTGCAGGATGCTGGGCTAGTCCAATAGCAACTTTCTCATCGATTAAAGATCTCGTTTGAGTTTGTTGTTAACTTTGTGCTTTTTAGTGATAATCACTACATTGAAAACTGTGTTACCATGGTGCCAAAGAAGTATATTGGAAGGGACAGTAGTGAAAAGAAAGGCAAAGATAAATTAACTGTCGAATGGAAGAAAAAATTATCGATATGCTCTACCATATGCTAATGATGCCAGTACAAG
>JAQMYF010000012.1:11987916-12000286 GCA_030014195.1 Neosilurus mollespiculum | reverse complement strand
CACACACACACACACACACACACACACACACACACACACAAAAGACCGGACATTGTCATTGAAGGAGATTCTCCTTCCTAAAACTAACCCTCTCCTTCTCCTCATGTCACTTATGCCACACTCATCGCCTCTTCAAGGTAAAGTGCGGGTTTATTTTTTTCTTTTTACGTATTTTATTAATGCATTTTTGGTTGTATTTACTTTTGTTAAACATAGGTTATTATTTATGAGTAAAACAACCTTTAAAATGTCCTATTGGATATATAGGGGGCATTTTGGAGGGCTGGAGCACATTAATGGGGTTTTCATTATTTCCTGTGTGAAAATTTGCCTTGCAATACGAGCGTTTTGTTCTACGAGCTGGGTCCCAAAACAAATAAAACTCTTCTTTCGTGATGCCACTGTATTGTATACTGTAGGTCAGTGGTGGCTTAGTGGTTAAGTTAATGGGTTACTGATCCAAAGGTCAGGGATTCAATCTCCACTATCACCACTGATGGGCCCTTGGGCAAGGCCCTTAACCCTCAATTGCTCCGTTGTATAAAAATGATAATTGTAGGTCGCTCTGAATAAGAGTGTTTGCCAAATGCTGTAAACGTATTGTGCATGTAGGCATTTTAGTGTTTGCATTTGTAATCAACAAATTAATTGCTGAAGGTGAGGAAATATTTCAGTATTTTTTTTTTTTTTTTACTGTGAGTGAATAGACCCTACCATGGAATGTTGTGTTAAATTCAGCGACGTCCAGCAATCCAAACGTATATAATTATTTTAATATATACTACATGTAAACATAAGCAAACTGATTATAAATTTTTATAGCATATATATATTGTTTTTTTAGATATTTTAACCATTGCACATCAAGTTAGGTGACCTTTTTGCACACTGATCAGAGTAAAACGCTGCATAGCTAACAGCGTCTTTTTATATTCCTTCAGAGTTTTCAACTACATGGAAATGGGAAAAAAAAAAAAAAAAACCCTGGTCTGTAACATTTTTACAGTTTTAGTACACACTACATGAAAACAAGACAATCAAATTAAAACAAGCTTGACTATAATGCTGCCTATTTCGAAATGCACATGATAAACTGTGCGTGTCCGCTGTTTTGATTTCACCATTATCCGCTTGGGATAGTTTTTTTTTAATCCACATAGAGGACCAATCAGATTACACCTTTCCCATGTAGTATATATCAGTGATTTTTAATCTGCATTTTGAAAGTCAGCAGAAAAAAACTGCCTGTCAACATCTTAATGAAACTGTGAAGTCATCACACTGTAACAACCCCCTCTATATACATTCATTGTTTAATCATGGAGTATTAACACCCTAAAATCTACATCTTCATACTGCTGATTTGTGGTTTAGATCACAACATATTAGATTTTATTCAACTTTGTCATTATACACACATGAATACAGAGTAATGTGGGTAACTAACATATGTGTTTTGCTATTAAAAAAATGTTCCATATCTGAAAATGTCTTAAATTTAAGAAACTTTGGGATTATTTAGTTTTTACTGGGCCCAGGTTTCCCATTGATTGTGTGTTTTTTAGATAAATTGTTCCCGTATTGAGTTAAATGGTTACATAACTATTTATGGCAAACAGTTGCATCAAAACAAACCCTTTCTAACTTATTAAATATATTATAGAAGTGTCTGACAGTATGGAATAATCCCCTCAGAAATGCACTTGTCTATTTACATCAGTAACTGTAAACAAACTTCTTAGACATTGTCCTTGCTGTTCTGTTCTGATCTTCTGACAAAATGCCCCATTCAGTGCATGACGTTATCATTTGGGTTTTCTAATATTTACTTGAGAAATAATGTAGGATCTGTGAAGTCTGTTTCATAAGTAGCAAATGAACTTTTGGAATTACTGGTGAGAGCAAGTAATTCATTTTAATGTGTATGATTGCCCCGTTGGCTTACAGTGCACAACTGTTTCAGAGCTTCCACTAGATATTTAGAAATGGGGGTTGTCCCCCTTTGTCATAATATTTTGGAGGGGCCTTGTATTATCACTGCTCATGAAATGGAATTGTATGTCATAAGAAATTGAACAGGGCCTTCAAGCATAACTTTTCTCGCAGAATGTTAAACCTATGTGTTAACTAATGTATTCGGGAGGCAACCCAAGGTTGCCTGCTAATGGGAACTCTGTGTTTTGTAGTTGTTGGATATATTGGTCTAACTCAGTACTGAACCAATTTCAATAGGTTTTGTAACTAGTAAAAATGGGAAGGTAACAAATGGGGAACAATAGGGCCCAAGTTAAAAAATCCCAAACTTTTCTTCAAGTTTAAGTTATGAGGGTGAATTAACTGATTGAGAGCAAATGAACTGTCCTGCTGCAGCGGAATGTGCGCTGGACACTATGAACTATGAAGTGATAAAGGGTCGTCCAATCAGGATAATGTGGTCACAGCGAGATCCTTGTCTGAGGAAGTCAGGAGTGGGGAACATCTTCATCAAGAACATGGACGAGTCTATTGACAACAAGGCTCTTTACGACACCTTCTCTGCCTTTGGCAACATTTTGTCATGTAAGGTCAGCGTGAAACAAGCTTCCATTTTGTTTACCTTTCAGTTAAAGTAAGGTTCAGGGAAACGTGAATGTCTAAAGCTTTTCTAGAATATTTAGAGATTTAAATTAAATTTTAGGAGGTTCAGCAATTACATGTTAGGAGTGATATCAAGTTCCTGTATGCTTTTAGGCATTTAGCACAAGGTTGTTATACAACCTGAATTCCGGAATAGTTGGGGAGTTCTTTCAATTTGAATAAAATGAAAACTAAAAGACTTTTAAATTACCAATATTTTTTATTGAGCCAATATTTTATTCACAACAGAGCATAGATAAGATAAATGCTTAAATTGAGAAATTTTATGCACAAAATGAGCTCATTTAAAATTTGATGCCTGCTACAGGTCCGAAAAAGTTGGCACTGTGCAAAAAATGGCTAAAAAAGCGAGAAAGTTTAAAAAGTGTATATGGTTTGTGCAACGTGCTCCTCTCAAGACGACGTCTATTTCAGGGAAGACCTTTTTGTATTTCAGCAGGAAAATGCAAAACCACATACCTCAGCTATTACAGCAGCATGGCTTCATCGGAAAAGAGTCCGAGTGCTGAATTTGCCTGCCTCCAGTCGAGATCTTTCACCTGTAGAGAACGTTTGACAAAACGTTAAATGAAAAATACATCAAAGAAGACCACGGACTCTTCAGCAGCTGGAAATCTATATCAGGCAAGAATGGGACCAAATTTCAACACCAAAACTCCATAAACGTATAACCCAGATGCCCAGACATCGTCAAAGTGTTTTGAAAAGAAGAGATGCTGCCCCATGGTAAACAAGCCTCTGTCTCCACTATTTTGAGACCTGTAGCAAGCATCAAATTTGAAATGAGCCCATTTTGTGCAAAAATTACACAAAAACAACTGTCATCTATGTTCTGTTGTGAATAGAATATTGGCTCTTGTGATTTGTAAGTCTTTTCGTTTTCATTTTATTCAAATTTAAAGAATGACCCAACTTTGCTGGAATTTGCGGCAATGCGGTTTCTCAGCTGGTGATTTGATTTTAATGTTTGCCTGATTTTTGTAGTATACAAAGATGACGAGCAGAAAGAAATCTAAACAAATTTTCTAAAGAAATGTAAAGGCACAGACTGCAAGTTCACTGTGTTAGATGATAGACAGAATCTGCACCCCATAATCAGCTGCATTAAATCTTTGGGGCTATAAAAGGTCTATTCTCCAATAAATAGATGATACTGGTGCTTTAAGTGTATTCGTATTCATTATAGTTTAAAATATTGCTGTATTATGACTAAATACAAGTCTTTAAATATGCAGATTGTCATAATGTGTTCTTTTATAGGTGGTTTGTGATGAAAATGGCTCAAAAGGTTATGGATTTGTGCATTTTGAAACACAGGAAGCAGCAAAGCGAGCCATTGAAACCATGAACGGCATGCTCCTGAATGATCGCAAAGTGTGAGTGCAGAGTCTATGCATCAAGACTGCTTGTACACCAGGCCACTCCTTAAACCAGGGTTCATACATATGAGCAAAAGATGCCTGAGTTTCTAAGGTTAGGTTTTCTAAACAAGCTGAGTACATGACCATGAACAGCTTGTTTGTTTATAAAGCAGATTAAACGAGAGGTTTTTGGTAGGTGTAAAAAAAAAAAAAAAAAAAAAAAAAAAAAATGGCAGAAATTGTGTCCAGAGTTTCTTGCACACGACGTCTCCTAGCTAATTGAATTTGGGTTGGTTAGAAAATGAAATCTGCAAACCATTAATTACAGCTAAGTCAGGTTTATATGCAACTTCTATAAGGACAAAAAGTATATCTTCATATTTATAATTAGGATATTTGCTTGTCTGTGAGATCCAGAGATGCTACCAAGTTGTCTGGGCTAGAGGGTGACATGGAAGTGGGTTTTCACTCTTGTCCCATCCCAACCCCAGGCCAGAGTAAAAAAAAAAAAAAAAAAAAAAAAAAAAAATAAAGAAATTCCTGTCCCATCCCACTCCTGGTAAAATGACTCCCGCTCCTGTACTGCTCCCGTTTTCTTTTTCTTCTTTAAGTCTTAAGGCAATACATTGAATTTGATTTGATCTTCTCCCCATTCTTTTTTAGATTACTTTGTGTTCTGTAATATAAGGAGGCATTGCCTTAATCCAGACAAGAACCTTCACTAAAGGGCACAAAACCTTAATAACACATGGCCTGTGGTCCCAAAAGTTTTTCTATGGAGGACCAGCTGCTAAGTCCATGTTTCTAGCTCTTTTGGAGGTCAGTTACAGTAAAAAGTAAAACAAGCCTGGTGGCTACATAGTGCAAAAGAAGAAGAGTATCCAGGAAACACTGATTTAAAAATAACTGGAATAAGCCCTCGGCCTATCAGCCCGCTCACAAGTGAAGCCTGCCAACCCAGGCTGGCCGCCATATTACTAGTCCCAAAACATTACAACCGTGTCTATTATGTGGACCGCTTCCTAAGCATGATGCTAAGAAAAGTGGTCAAAGATGGATCTTTTTATAAATACTTGATAACTGAATTATATAATTTTACTGTCTTATTATTTAATCTATCTTATTACTATTATTATATAGACTTAGGCAGGTATATAGTGTGAGGGATAAAATGCCACATGTATAGAACTGTATTGAAAGTTTTATATACTGAGAATATCTTGCAAAACCGTTCTTAACCACGTCTAATGTAATTTAAGTTTTTTTTTTTAATAAAGCTACTTTATAGTAAGCTCTGATTACTTTAATAGTGTAACTTCAGTCCACTAAAAACAAGAAAATATTACATGGGTCACACCATGTTGAATAAATCCAAACATTACATTTAAAGTTGCATTGCAATTTAAAACAAAAGTAATGTCACTGTTTAAAGGAAACAAGTGCTTAATAAAGTACCAAAAAAGCAGCGGCCAGAAGCACCGTTGACTTGCATTACAGTGTACTTATTGGAAAAAAAAAAAAAAAAGAACAAAACTATGAAATGGTGGCGTCTTTCCTCTTTTTACATTTAAAAAAAATATATATTTATTTAAAAAAAATTTTGTTTTAGTTGACTCCCGTTAACTTTTTTTTGTTTTGTACCGTCCCAATCATGTGATTTATTAGTGAAGTTGACTCCAATCCCGCGGGAATCCCGTGACCCGTGAGATCCCAAAAAATATCAGCCTCTAGTCTGGGCCTGAGCTCAATGTGAGTGGATGAGAAGACAGTGGAACAAAATGGTAAACATGCAAATTAGTAGTTATTTGGAGCTAACTGTAACAAAGATGCTGTGACAAACAAAACCAACAAATGAGGTAGAAAATGGCAGTGAACTATCTCCTCATAAGCATCTCTTAACCTTTCTTTGCTTAGAAAAGAGGCAGTTAAAGAGCGACAAAGCAGTCCAGGTCCAGTCTGTCCTTTGGGGGAAATGTGTCAGCTGTCCACGTTTAGGTCAGTGTACATGCTTACTGTAGGACTTGAGCTGAAATGGCATTATGTCCATGATTGTCAGGATGAGTCTCAGACTAACCGCAGGCCTGTGAAGTGGATTTAGAAGGAAGTTATACCACTTGTGCCTTTATTGCTGTTGAATAGGGTTCTGTAGGAATGTATTGAGTTTTCCGTGATTCTAACCAGTTAATACATGTTAGCTATATAATCTAATCTTGAAATTGTCCTGATTTGTTTTTTTTTTTCCTGAATTCCGTATGAAGTTTTGTCGGACATTTTAAATCTCGTAAAGAGCGGGAGGCAGAGTGTGGTGCAAAGGCCATGGAGTTTACCAACGTTTACATTAAGAACTTTGGAGATGATTTTGACAACGAGAAACTGCGCAGTGTCTTCTCTGAATTTGGTAAGAAAATCCAAACTCCACTTTCAGTGTAAGATTATTCAAGAATTCCTTTAACAGATTATTTAAATTAATTAGTTGAAATGCTTAGCCAACATATGAGCCACAATACGCTAAACAGGGAGTGTATAAGCACTGTCAGAATTGCGTGTCTTCCACCAATTGTCATGAAGTTGTATATATTCTTTGGATAATTGTTGGTTATTGAATAAAGAAACAGCGTGGGCAGTATCCAGTTAGATTTGTTGATTAATTTTGTTCATAGGTAAAGTAGAAGTTGAAAAAGTACCTGGTTGTGAGGTCCAATTTTATAGCATCCCAAATGTCTTTTTTTTTTTTTTTTTTTAATAATTATTATTATTAATATTATTATTTTTTTTTTTTGCTGACGTCACGCTGTATAAACTGCCATCGCAGGAAGTTAAATTAAAATTATTAATCATAACTCTGATTCTACTTGGCCTATCAACACTATTTAAAAACTGGTATATAGGTAGGAGTCTGCACTTCTGACACAAGTTGAAACAGATTCGGCAAGACTGTGTTTTCCTGCTACGTCATTTTAAATCAGTCACGTGATTAGGACACACAGGTACATCCATCAATTCCTAAGGGTTAAATGCAAAAAACAGTTGCAGGTTGAAATTAAAGATTTTACAAGGCAGGCCTCAATTTGTTTTCAAAAAACTAAAGTTTAAAAACTTATACCATTGTGTCTACCAGACCTAACGTACGCAATTGGTGTGTACTGCAAGTAAGGTGAAATAATTGCTTCACCACAGATGTCTTTTGTTGCATGTAGTACAAAAGATGTGGGTTATATTTTGTAACGTGACTCCCATGTTACAAAAATCCCTGTTTCGCATGTTGTGACTCATATACAAATAAATAGCTGCGATAAGCAGGTTAGCAGTGCAGGCTATTTTGATATGCACGCCCTGAACATTGGGGTTGTTTTGGCTTTCGATGCTGTAACTGACTGCCTGTAGTGTGCCAGATGTTGCAATCCCAAATTCCATTTTTTTAATGACTATCAGTTAAGCAGTTTATTTCATAAATGTCAGTAGCATGAGGTATTATTTATGTTGGACCTACGTCGACCTTGGTTAATCTAATACTTTATGTAATACTTTAATATCTAATATCCCACATAGAAAATCTGCTTTCCTGGGCATTCAGGTTACAGATTGATGAGCATTTAGAAGAAGTGTATGATGTAGGTGGCATGCAGAGTAAAAGTGGTACATGGTCTGTTCCGTGTCTGTTTTCTTCTTCAAATTTATGTGAAAACATTAATAGCATAATTGTAGTAAAATATACAGATAGCCATTCTGTGTGCATGGTATATTTTTCATCTCTATCAGAAGTTAACTGAGTTTTGCTGCTAACTATGTGATTGACAGGTAAAACCCTAAGTGTCTGTGTGATGTCTGATGAAAAGGGGCGTTCCCGTGGCTTCGGCTTTGTGAATTATGAAAGCCATGAGGATGCACAGAAAGTAAGAGTTGCCACAGATCTGTGATGTGTGAACTGTTGCTCAGAAATGTGAAACTAAAATTCATCATCTAGATTTCCTGACTGGTTTACAGGCGGTAGCTGAGATGAACGGGAAGGAGCTGAACGGGCGAGTTCTGTATGTGGGTCGGGCTCAGAAGAGACTGGAGAGACAATCTGAGCTTAAGCGCAAATTCGAGCAAATCAAACAAGAACGCTTGAACCGATACCAGGTAAACACAGGGTGGTTTGAATAGAAGACTTGGCACCTCGATTTTGACAAATGCAGATTTCATCTTAATATGATAATGATGCCAGGTCTTTAAATGTTTGGCTGCAGGGAGTGAATCTGTATGTAAAGAATCTGGATGATGGCATTGATGATGACAAACTGAGAAGGGAGTTTGCCCCCTATGGCACGATCACCAGTGCTAAGGTATTAAGATGATGCTTCAATAAAATCTGTGCTGCGGCTAAAATTGATTGTTAGCTCCCACCACATAGTTCCAAAGCTATTGGAATGAGGGGTGTCCGTCCGTTTGTCTCACTTTGGTTTCTGGATGATAAAAAATTTGGTATGCGGGTTTGTCTTACAGATACTTTGCCTGGAATTGGTGCATGCCAAAATCTGTGCTTAATTAATTAATTAGCCAGCTTGACTTAATTTGTTTAACAGAACAGTTTGGTTTCCAGACAATAACTTCAGAACGCTTGCTCGGATTTTGATTAAATTTGGTATGCAGATTTGTCTTACAGGGACCTCGCCTGGGATTGGTGCACACCAAAATCCCTGCATAATTAGCCAGCTGGACTTATTATTTTAAACACAACAGTTTTGATTTTGGTTTAAGGAAGATGTAGATCAAGTTTTAAATACACATTCCTGGGTGACAGGAGCTTTGGACCCCTGTGGTCTATTTTTTTACGATTTGGGAAAGTAAGTAACAAATGATGGAAGATGCACTGACTTGGCGTAAGTATTTTATTATTATTATTTTTTTCATTCACTCGTGCTGAATTGCTTAATCCTTCTATTAGGGTTGTGGGGAGGCTGGAGCCTATCTCACTGACACTGGTTGAAGGTGGGGCACGCTTTGAACAGCTCATCAGACCATCAAGTGCAAACACGCACAGCCATTCACACTAACACCTAGGGGCAATTTAGTTTAATGAGCGTCTTTTGATCTGTTGGAGGAAACCCAAGCAAGCACGGGGGAGAACATGCAATTCCACAGAAACACCCAAGCCTGGGACTCGAACCCAGGACCTTCTTACTGTGAGGCAGATATGCTAACCACTACACCACTGTGTGGCCAAGTATTTTTTTTTTTTTTCAGTCTGCTGTAAAGGTTGATGTGTGTTTTGAAATGCATGTTTTTTGGGGCCAGGTGATGACTGAGGGAGGTCACAGTAAAGGCTTTGGCTTCGTTTGCTTCTCCTCTCCTGAGGAGGCCACAAAAGCTGTGACTGAGATGAACGGCCGGATAGTCAGCACTAAGCCTCTGTACGTGGCCCTGGCTCAAAGGAAAGAGGAGCGCAAGGCTATACTCACCAATCAGTACATGCAGAGGTTGGCCAGTGTGAGGGCTATTCCTGGCCCTGCCATGCCTGCTTACCAGCAGAGTTCTGGCTACTACATGCCTTCCATCCCTCAGGTGGGCAAACAAAAGTGCTACAAGTTTGAGAATCCTTATACCTGGTTAGAATGGAAAAATGTTCTGAATATTCTCATTTCTTTCCTAGCAGCCTCAGGGACGTGCCTTCTACAGTGCTGTTCCAAATCTGCGACCAGCACCACGCTTTGCTACCCAAGTCCCAAGGCCACCGGGTAGGTGGCTAAGTGCATCATAAGTGAAATGTCTTATTGTTCACTCAAATTAGGATTTGTGCTGGGGTGTGTGTGTGTCAACTTTGTTTTCAAGGATAAAGGGGTGTTAAGTTTTCCAAGTGGGTGTGTAATCTATTGTTCTAACATTAGCTGACTGACCATCCTAGGGCCGTACTCAGCTCAGACACAGAGGCCAGCGATGCCACGCAGGACCTCCACTCCCATCAGCACTGTGCGCCAGGCCTCCACCCAGGCTCCAGGTGTTAACACTCAAAGAATAGGTAAGAACCTGGGGTTAGATGGTTGTTAGTTTAATATTGGCATCCTGTTAAAACAAATCTAACACCTGTTTCAGCAAATATAAGGTGTTTTGGTTCCACATCAGTGTCAGTTCTTTGGTTGTAGATATTATACCTATGTGTGCTGCTGTCATCACTAGACCTTCTTTCAGGAACTCTTATTTTTGATCCCCTTGTCAAATGTGCTGATACCCCACTGATCCTTGTTTTTTATATTGGTCATATGTGTGTCATTCTTTGGGTCATGCAGCAAAAAATAATTTAGTATAATTTCTCTTTCCAGCTCATATTGGGACTCAGACAGCAGGTGGGCGAACCATGGGAGGGACTATGATGAGAGGAGTCAGTCAGTACAAATATTCAAGTGGGGTTCGAAATGTTCAACATGTCATTACTGTTCCAGCTCCTATTCCACAACAGGTAATGTACATCTGATTGTACAAGTGAGTTATATGTTTAGGAATTTTAAGATTAATGTGGTAAAATATTAATTCAATTTGGAATTAGGGAAAGTAATATTCCTTAAGACCATATGATGGGGTTGATCATTCTGAATGAGCCCATTTTTGTTCAGTCAGAACATACTTATGATGCATGTGTAACTATAAAAATAAATCTGATTTCTCACTTCTGTTACTTTTAGCTTGATTGTAGCATTTAGGTGTGGCAAAAAAAAAAAAAAAAAAATCACATTAGGGGTTTAATTTTATGCCAGTGTAATGTCATATTTTAAGAATCCACCTTGGGTGGCTGGCATGCCAGAAACACAAAAGGATGAAGTGAGAGAGGTCAGGGTCATGCATTACAGTAGCACTAACGATTGCCGAAATTAAGAGTACTCTGCATGTGAGTTGGCTTGGATGAAAGGTTCATTAATTTTTTTAGCTCCCACCCCTGGGAGCTATAGGAATCAGTTCCACTTTAGTTTCCGGACATTTACTTGCCGCGCACTGAAGCTGGAGCCTTCAAACTTGGTATGCTAGCTCACTACTGAGAGTGCTAGGATGAGTTTTTGTGTGAGTGACCTTGACCTACTTTTCAAGGTCACAGAGGCAAAACTGTATATCAGGTTTCTGTACATTTACTTGCGACGCACTGAAGCTGGAGCTTTCAGACTTGCTATACTTGTTCTGAATTGGCATATTATATAATGGTCCTTTTGGTGGGAGCGTCTGGACCCCTGTGGTCTATTTTATTTATTTATTTTTAACCTTGTCCTGTCTGAGAAAATGTTATATTTGCAGATGATGCCTTCTCCACTTATGGAACCTGCAGTTCATATAAAAGGCCAAGAGCCTCTTACTCCATCAATGTTGGCAGCTGCACCCCTTTTGGAACAGAAACAACTTCTGGGTACATCTTAATGACTCTTTTAATTTTTTTTTATTTTATATTTTTAAATATGTGACCCGCTCAAACACAGTATGGATTAAGTAGGAAATTTGGCATACTGAGATATTCATACACAGTGTTTGGAAAGAGAATTTAATATATGCTTCAAAATGAGGTATAATACATGATTATAGCATGAAAATTGACATTTACATTTTGTATTTTGCTAATCAGGAAATGCTACTTTTGAGAAAATAGCAATTACAGTTACAGAACCAGTTTCTGAATGTCCGCATTTGGAACTGTCTAATATCCATACAGTAAATGAATTCGGCTCTTGTCCAATCAACACGATCTTGCTTGCAACAGATGAGTTCTATTTACACAGAGTCATGTCTGTTTTCAGGCTTCTCTTTGCTATGCCATTATATGATTTCGGGGAATCCTCCTAAGGGATTCCCTAAGTAGGTCGAGTATTCTGGTACTGAATATGGATAATAAGGAAATACCCTGAGCACACAAGCTGTTGAAAATTGGCAAAATAAGTGGATATTACCATTGTATTACAACAACTTGGAAATGGAACTCTTTCTTAACAAGTATATTATCATGGATAGATTGTGTTAATGGATATTTGAACTTGGTCATGTTGAAGATCTTTTGATGCTTTGAAGGATATATCTTTGACGATATCGCATTTTCCTCCAGGTACGCCATTTTCAACTTACTTTGGCTCTTACTCAAAATGCTACCTTGTGACTTAATTCTTATTATGCTGGAGCAGGTCACATATTACACATACCTAGCTTACCCAGGTATCCCTCAACTGACTTGCAGTCAGGCTCATGTTGAAAGCGAAACTTAAAGATCCAGCTGTACACCTGCTGAACAACTTTGTTTCTGCAACAAATACTATCTTGTACAGGGTGTATATTTCTATATTTATTTATATATATACACTCACCAGCCACTTTATTAGGTACACCATGCTAGTAACGGGTTGGACCCCCTTTTGCCTTCAGAA
>JAQMYF010000012.1:11954384-11982004 GCA_030014195.1 Neosilurus mollespiculum | reverse complement strand
TTGGACAGGTGTACCTAATAAAGTGGCCGGTGAGTGTGTGTGTGTGTGTGTGTGTGTGTGTGTGTGTGTGTGTGTGTATATATATATATACACACACACACACACATACACACATTGATTTCTTTTCTTTGTGCAGGTGAACGCTTGTATCCACTGATCCAGGCTCTTCATCCTAACCTAGCTGGCAAGATCACGGGCATGCTGCTCGAAATCGACAATTCTGAACTTCTGCACATGCTCGAGTCTCCAGAGTCATTACATGCCAAGGTACTTGTAACTGTTGAAAAGGCTACTGAAATTTTGTCTCCTGACTGGTGCATCAATAAGGTGCTCTGCTATTGTCCTGGAGATTGCAGGTTTGAATCCAGGTTGGTGCATACAGCAATCCTTGCCGGAGTCCATGGGAGCTCCCTGTTATTTAAATCTCTACCTAATCGCTAACAGTCATGGGCGTCTGTGGACTCATACAAGGGGGCGGATAGCGCTTTCCATCTGAAAATATACGTGCAGCAGTTGTCATATATGGAGGTCATGTGATATGGAGGCAATACTTGGCTGGAGGAAATCCAAAAGAATAAAGAGCCTTTTTTATCATGTATTCTTTTTGTTTAAACGCATGTGCACTTCTTTCCTATTAATTTACAACAAATTTAGGTTGAGGAGGCAGTTGCTGTTCTTCAAGCTCATCAAGCAAAGGAATCCTCACCTAAGAAATAGCATGAATATTTATGCAGGTAATGTACCCTGCAAGCACACTGAATAAAAATAGCTAGCATCTCGAAACTATGCTGTATGTGTAAGAATTACCATGAGAGCTATTGCAAAACTAGTGGTATAAACATGCATCCTAGAAGGTGAATGCAAAATTTAAAAAACTGTCATTATTTTTGTGGGAGAAATAGGAAATAATCATTAAGAACAAGAGAATAGGGAAGTCGGGGGAGAGACAGTGATATTTGACCATGCATGTTAGAGACATAATGTACAAAATAAGAACTGCAAGAAGAATAACAGGAGGCAGTGTAACTGTAGGTCTTTAAAATTACACTGAGGTAGATTTGTGAAATGACCAAAGTTTATTTATCTTGTGCTCATGACCTTTCCTGCTGTCTAGCAGAGTGCCTACATTTGTAGAGACTGGTTTCATTCTTGTAAACAGAGATTTCTAACCTGGTTGTGAATACTCTGGTAAATTGGGGAGTTAATTATAATTTGACTACACTGTGCATCAAAAATCGTTTTAAGAGCTCTAACATTGGCTAAAATGCCATCCAGACTTTATGGATTACCACCAAGACGGGTGCCATGTGGTGAGACTAACGCTTATGTTAACTCGAAGGTTCTTATAGCGTGACCTTAGCTGTTAGGGGCTAAAGGGTGCTCTAGCCTGGCCATACATAGACACATCATAAAAATGCTTGGTTCTTTGATGGGATCAAGAATTCTGGGACACTGAGGTATTGCCCAGAGAGAAGCGATAAACTCTTGTAATCAGTGTTGAACAGATGTAATGTTCATTAAAGGTTAGTCCTGAGTAAGGATGTGATTGGTGTAGAGTTTTTGGGAATCTGTGAACATGTTTAAAGGAATTGATTGTGTTCCACTTAATTGAGGTTCTGGCCTGGTATCTGAAGTTCACTCGGTTAGGCTTGCCCATCAAATTGCTATACATTGTGGAAATAGGTTATGATGAATGGAATGCTGTAATCTGTTTTTGTTTGTTTGCAGGTCACTGAAGGTTCATGGGTCTTGCAGAAGAAGGAAAAAAGTGTAATGAGTAAATAAAAAGATAAATGGTGGGGGGAGATTAATGCGAGCACAAAGGCAATGGCACTTTTGGGAGTAGCTTTTACTCACATCAGTCCTGCTCTGCACTGTTATGTTAATTCTGAGTTTTGTTTACGAAAAGAAAAGAAAAAAAGAAAGCAAAGAAAAAAAGGGGGGGGAGAGAAAAGGGAAAAAAACTGTTGTGCATTAAAAGGTTTTGGCTTACTCACAACTAAATTGTAATTTATTTTTATTGGGGGTGCATGTGGCTTGGTATGTGCAAACACACACCTATTAGGCACTACTTAAAGGGTACCTGTGGTAAATTAGTATTACTAGCTATTTAAAACGATCACGTATAATATCAGCGGGTCCTTCCGGCAACATCAGTCCTTGTCCAGTTTTAAAGTTCATGGCATTTTGGATTTACCCTCACGCTCATCTCTGGCAGCATTCTTGTCCTCATAGTCACTAGAACGGAACGTTTTACTGTCTCCACAAGAGACGTCAACCCTGCCCAACGTGTTGGCGTCATTTCTGGTGAAAACTGCAAATCCCAGCAGTTCAGCATGCCACTAATAATCCATTAGATAAAATCATCGGGGTTCTTTTATGTTCAAATAAGTGTCAATCATTTAACTGTATTACATAAACACAAATTATGCTGTAAGGATGAACCGTTCTGGTACTCTTTAAAAGGTAGAGCTCATCATAAGGGTACGTGTAACATGGGTTAACTTCAATATATGTTTGTGTTCAGTTGGTGGAAGGGGTCTCTCTGTGTGTTGGGACAGGATTTCAAGCAATTTTTTTTCTCGCCAACCATTTTGTTTACATTCATGATATGTGTTAGCACACATACCGACAGATGCTCAAACAAGCTGTGAAAAATCAGGTTGATGTTTTACCATATTATTTGAAGTAATAAAAAGCTTCGCATTACATGCTTTGTGCTCAGGGATATCTGCTGAGTGTTACTGACTGCTAAAACAGCACGGAGGAATGTTCTCGAATATGGGAAAAATAAAGTTTCAAAAGCTGCCCCTATTGTAGGCAGGTTAAAGATGAATGAGTGTGTGAGGTTTTTACTTTGAGATTGAATTATTTATTATTCTTTTTATATAAATGGATGACTCGTGCAGTTACAAGCTTGTTTTCCGACAGGTCCATTTGAAACTTATAAAAGCTGGTGTTATACATGATCACCAGCATGCCACAGGTCTCACTTCCTAATATGCAGAAATATGTTGAGCAAGAAAAGAAACCCCGTGTGTCAGTTTACCACTCGATCATTGATCAGATAATCTATATATCTATAAAGTGCAAAGCATTCATGCATTACTTTTCTATAATACTTAAACTAGCTGTTAATATTATCATCCATAATTTGTAATATTATTTAAAGTAACACACTCTCTAGTCACGTCAGCCGGAAGTTGAGGTCAGCATGGTGTCTCATTTCATGCCTAGAAGTTGATGTTTGTGGCTTTGCGCAGGCAGAGCAGGGCCTCAGGGGGCACATCATGAGGGCTGATCTTGTTCGCCTCCAGCCGCAGAACACGCAGGTTGGAGTAGCTGGCAGCATTTATAACTTGACAGAAACTGCTGATAGAGAACTCTGAGGAGGAGGAAAAATGACCACTGAGATGTCATTAGCTGTAAAAATAATTATAGTGATAAACATTTTTGTATAACTGGACATTTTTAATTAGTGTTCTGAAAGAGTTTGTCTCTGTGTAGACAGATTTACTATGGTACAAAGTTGTTTATAAAAAGCATTAAACGTTGAAGAAAGCCTTAAAATTAAAGTACATTAAAGTACAAGACGGGTGTTTCCCAAAAGTGTGGCTTCTAAATTCTTTGCTATATGGAAGGTACAACACCATATTACCCTTGTCTGTAGATGTCATTCTAAGATTGTATTGTGGTAAAATGACTTGTTCCTTAAAGCACAGGTGTCAAACTCAAGGCCCGCTGGCCAAATCTGGTCTGCCGACTCCTTTTATGTGGCCTGCAAGAGCTTTCAAAGAGTGTGATTATCATCGACCATTACCGTGAAACCTAATTCATCATCCTTCCACTAGGTGCTAGCAGCCTATTTCATGTAAAGGGCTAGTCATTCATGACTCAAAGATTGCATGCTAGCTTGTTTCTCTTTAAGCGTTGTCAGATAATGCAAGTGAATAACAGAAAAGAATCAGTGCCTAAATGAATCATTTTGCCATGCAGATTTCATTGTTGCCCTTTTAGAACAGATGTTCTGTGATTATTTGGCCCTCAAACACCTTTAAATTTAGTGATGTGGCCGTCAGTGAAAATGAAGATCCTTTGAATGTAATAAGATCCATTGAACTTGGCACAGTTTTTGTTTCTTTTTAAACCCAAAGGTTTTCCTTTTATCTTTGGCTGAGAAAGATCTCTGAAGTTTAGGAACTCAATGGAATTTTTTTGTGACCATTGTATTAAGCCAGTGGTCACCACCCCGTCCCTGAAGACTTTGGCTCCAACCCTCATCATGCCTACCTTAACATCTAATTATTGAGTTTTTGATTGGCTGAAAGATGTGTGAGATTTTAGTTGGGGATAAAACCTGCATGAAAGGCGATCTCCAGGAACAGGGTAAACATTTGCTTTTAGCCAAAATTTGCCACTAATGTTGAACATAAATCAACAAATCTATTCTGGTTGCTGAATTCACCCCATTTACCTTAATGATTTTTGAAGTGTTTGTTTTACCTTTGATGTGATTGGCCTGAAGGTAGAGATGCTGCAGACTTGTGCTGATGGCTGGAATCTTTTCCAGCTTGTTGTAGGAGAGGTCCAGTTCCATCAGCGTGCTCACGTTAAAAGTATTGACTGGGATTCCAGCGTCAGTAAGCCGATTGTGCGACAGACGCATAAAGCGCAGCTGAGGTCGCCTCTTTACGAAGTCCACTGGGACCGAGGAGATTTGGTTGTGATCGAGGTACAGCTGACTCAGTTTTTGTGGAAGGCGCTCCGGGACATTTGATAACTGGTTTCCACGCAAATCCAGAAAGCTGAGTGAATCCAGTGACTCCACAGCACCACCAAGATCCTGAATGGAGTTATAATGGAGACGCAAAGTAGTTAGACTGTTTATTCCACGCAAAGACCCAGGAGGCACCGATGTGATAGCGTTGTGGTCCAAGCGCAGATCCTGAAGAGAATGAGGAAGGCCTTCTGGGATGCAGTCAAGTTTGTTGTGCTGTAAGAACAGACGCTCCAGTTTGGTCAGCTTGGCAAAGACCTAATAAGATTATAAATAAATGTTACCATAGGCAGAACTTTGTGTCCATTAAGTTCTTTTTTTAAACAGAATTGTGGGAAACTATTTATAGAAAAATATCTCTTACAAGTTTGAACCACAAATGCACTCTCCTTGCTGTTGATGCCTTTTGATCATATGACGAAGGCTTTTCTATGCCGTGTTTACCTGCTATGCGTTTGGGCAGCACGGTGCCATAGTGGTTAGCACGTCCACCTCACAGCAAGAATGTTCTGGGCTTGAATCCCGGGCTTGGGCATTTCTTTATGGAGTGTGCATAATCTCCCTGTGCTAGAGTGGGTTTCCTCCCACAGTCTAAAGGCATGCACATTTAAGCTACTTGGCAGTAGCCTTGTGATGGACTGGCGAGGTGTTCAGGGTGTACCCTGCCTTCGCCCAGTGTCGGCTGAGGTAGGCGCCAGCCTCCCCGCCACCCTATTAGTAGGATTAAGCAATTCAATAAATTATATCTGTTTAAATCTAAGAAAACATGACAATGACAAAAGTGTTTT
Source organism: Neosilurus mollespiculum (assembly GCA_030014195.1). Classification (NCBI taxonomy): domain Eukaryota; kingdom Metazoa; phylum Chordata; class Actinopteri; order Siluriformes; family Plotosidae; genus Neosilurus; species Neosilurus mollespiculum. Next base: position 11,976,439 of record JAQMYF010000012.1, on the reverse strand, counting down.
TATGGACTGGTCTATACCTGGGCCATGTCCCAGGTGTCGCTCTGTGACTGCTGTTGCACTAACCTTGCTGCTGATTTTGTCGGATCTCAGCTGGTTCATATGCAGGATGATCCAGACGAGCTCTGTGGCGTTGTCAAATACCCCATCAGTGATTCCGGTGATGCGGTTGTTTTGAAGGTAGATGTACTTCATGCGCGAGGGAACAAATGGAAAGTGCTGGAGGTTGCGGTTGTGGCAGTACATGGCATTGGGGTAGGCTGGAGGACACTCGCACTCCAGGGGGCAGTCTAGTGCTTCAGAGTCATCTTGTGCTTGAAGGGAAGCATAGTAGTTGGCATGGTTTGGGCTGTATCTGTAGCTGTAGGTTCGACTGCGCAGGTAGTTAAGCCAGGTGAGGGAGTCAGTTTGCGCTGTGGAGAAGTGCACAAGCCCTGCCCACAACAAAAACGTAGTCCACATGATGGCTAGATAATGTAATAGGGTCCTGAAGGATGAGTCACTTTTTGTCTGTGTTAAATGGGGGGAGTGAAAGCACTCAGTCATGTATATGTACAATATACTTTTTTTAAATGTTCATACAGATGTATCAATGGCTCAGTGTTTAAGGCTCTGGGTTACGGGTCGGGATGGTTGGGGGTTCAATCCCCAGTACCACCAAGCTGCCACTATGCAGCTCAGCACTGTAAACTCATTCACTCATTTACCGACTCACTCCTATTAGGGTGGCAGGGTGGCTGCAGTCTATCTCAGCCAACACTGGGCAAACTCAGGGTCGCCATGCCATTGCAGGGCAACACACACAACCATTCACACTCATACACCTAGCGGGGGGGGCAATTTGGAACAGGCAGTTAGCCTACAGTGCATGTCTTTGGACTGTGGGAGGAAACTGGTGTACCCAGAGGAAACCCATGGAAGGATGGAGAGAACATGCACACTCCACACAGAAACGCCCCGAGCCCGTGACTCAAACCTAGGACCTTTTTGCTGTGAAGTGGACGTGCTAACCACTATGCCAGCATGCCGCCCGTGCACTGTATATAGATGAAAATTAACATTCTGCTCTGTAACGATGTTGAGATCTCGTGTCATGTCAGAACACAACTTGTACATTTAAAACATGCTGAAATACAAATATGGTCATGTCCGTACAGACAGGATAAATTTGAAATCCTCTCTGTGGTGTTTTTCCTGTATAGTATGAAGACACCTGAGTGTTTTTAGCCTGGGGGAGATTTTCTGATACAGATGTGCAGCTAGCAGAGTGACTGAAAACACTACAATGACAAAACTCATAATTATTATTATTTATTTATTTTTAAATACTCTGCTGCTGTATTTGTTTTTCTCTGTGCTGCTGTTAGTTCAGGATTTTAAACCCTCCACGTCATTTTGATGCGAAGTCATTTTATACCTGATGTAAAATTAGTAAGGTGTTCAGCACTTTGTGGTGGAGAAAAACTTAAAATGGTTTGGAGTGATAACTTTTCCCAACCAATTATACTTCATACCAAGAAATTGATTCTTTTTTTATTGTACTAGAGGTCAAAAGTTTTAGAACAGCCCCATTTTTTTTTTTTTTTTTTTTTTTTTAGCTTGTATTGAAATCTTACTGTGTAACCAAGATACACAAAGATACATGTTCTTTGTAAATACCAAAAAAGTGGCTTTGTCACTGTGCTCTACCCTTGTGTTATAAATTTAAGTAACGCATGGTATCATTTCATCTGATATTCTTGTAAATATAACACTGTATACTATTGGAGTATAGCAGATGTGAAGTATAGAGATTTTTAATGTAAAAACAATTTTTGAAAAGCCCAATTACAGGAAATTTGGAATACCTAAGCTAAAGGATAAATAATGTCCACTCTATACACTGAAATCAAATTAATGTTAATTCAACTACATATTCAAGCAGCAATTCTGAAGGTCCACCTACCTCTGATTACAGCGTGGTTTCTGCTTCAGACTTCTCTCGAGAGTAAAACAGAGTGAGGATGAGGCTGAGAGGTGGAGAATAAAGGGGGTGTAGGGGGAAAGCTCTCTAGATGCCTTTTCCTAACTGTACATTATAGGAGATATTTGCACACACACACACTTACACATTGTGTTTAGCATCACTAACATACATGATGCAGATACAAAAGAGCACAAAAGGCTGAACTGATATCAACAATGTATTATTCAAGCATGAACTTACATATAAATAATACTTAAAGTATATCGGTATACTTATATTACCCCTTTAATTTTATGAAACATTTTTATTAGAGCTGTGTGTAGGATTAGTTATGATATTTTTTTTATACACCTTTGGGTACGCTATGCTTATCTTTGCAATGTTGTTCCTGCTTTTGGTGTCGGAGTTGATGCTGGTAATTTCTCTGCTGCTGTACAACCCAGCATGTGATGAATAAATTCTTGAATGTTGACACTGTTTGTTGTATTGTATTGAGTATCTAATCTGCAAAAGATGCACGGTCTCGAAGTGGTTAGCACGTCCGTTTTGCAGCAAGAAAGTTCTGGGTTTCCTCCGTGTACATCAGTTTCCTCCTGCAGACATGCACATTAGGCTAACTGGCTGTTCCAAGTTTTCTGGGTGTACCCCACCTTTGCTCAATGTCGGCTGAGATAGGCACTAGCCTCCCCACAAGCCTAACAGGATTAAGTGGGTTGGCGATTGAGTGAGTGAGATCTGTGTGTCTTTGTAGTCACCATTCTCATGGTTTTTCTACTTAAAAAGATAGCGACTATTTAAGTGATTGCTCTGCACAGAGAGCACGTAAAACTCTATAAAGACAATTCAGAATGGGTTTTGATCTCAGATTTAGTGTCTTTATGGAGTTTCTGTGGGTGTTGTCTTCATGTCCAAGTGGGAATTTCTTTTAAAAGCACCTACATTTCTTTGTCATAAAGCTTGTGTAGTGATCGCAAGTAACACATGTTCCACACACATATGTAATCCACAAACACACCTTGGCATTCCTTACATCTTTAATCATCCTGTATCCCTCCACACACACACACACACACAGGGTGTATTACACATGTTGAAACCAGGCACAAAATAACTGGGTTGTGTGTCCTGAAGCCATGTGAATATGAATGCCATGTGTGTGTGTGAAGGTAATACATCTGCTCTTTAATTACCTTCCTTTCCAGCCTGTCAGGACGGAGACACCAGCCTTATCATTAGCCACGCACATGTGTGTTTGTGTTTATGAGGGATTTGGCCCGGATCTGTGCTGGTGTGTACACGCGTGACTACTTGTTACTGAGCGCTAATAACCGCACATGCTTCCAATCTGCTTTTAATCCAGCATCAGCACTAATTCTGCTGAACACCATGAAAAAAATGACAGTAATAATGAAAATTAATGAGCAGTCGTGATCTTTCACGTTGGTTTACTGCCACCCCCATTTACACATTGGAACATTTCTCAACCTCCTTGGTTTCTCTTTCTATTACTTTGTTAATTCTGGTCTTCCTCTCGAACATGTCCCTGTTCGAGTATGTTAAGGAATGGAAATTCATGGAATGGAATTCAAAGCAGGGCCTTGTGTACATTATGTCTCACTAAGAGAAACTCAGCCATAATGGCTCACAGACAAACCGCTGAGGTCTTTACCTGGGGGGGTGTTATTTTCCAATTACATTCCAGATTTATCAGTGACGTTGGAGTTTTAATGCACGTCAGGACATATTGTAAAACAAAAAATATAGAACTAAGGTGTTTTTGTACCACAGCACTCTTGATTTTGATTGGTCAGTAGGTGTTGATTAGGTTTCTATAAGCGCAATTCTAGAAATAATGACTGCAGTTCAACTTGTGCCATTAAATGGTGTACAGGTTTTGATATTAACGTGGATTCTCCATATACTCGGGTGACACGGTGGCGTACTGGTTGGCTCGTCCGCCTCACAGCATGAAGGTCCTGGGTTCGAGCTCCAGGCTTGGTGAGGGCAGTTCTGGATGGAGCCTGCATGTTCTCCCCGTGCATGTGTGGGTTTCCTCCAGGTACTCCAGTTTCCTCCCACGGTTCAAAGACATGCACATTAGGTTAATTGGCTCTTCCAAATTGCCCCTAGATGTGAATGGTTGTGTGTGTTGGCCCAGTGATGGAATAGCGAGCTGTTCAGGGTGTGCCCTGCCTTCACCCAGAGTTGGCTGAGGTAGGCTCCAGCCTCCCCGCAACCCTAGCAGGATTAAGCAGTTCAGCAAATGAAAGAATGCTCCATATACTCAAATCTAATAGTAGAACTATTTTGGGGATTTTTTTATATGTATAGCTATGCCTATTGAAGCCTTACCAGGCCCCGGTTACCTGGATGTTTTAGGTTGATCCGGGTTGGTCCTCATGGCTGCCACAGTGGTCATGTAGGTAACACCTATACAAATGGTGCTGAACCCATTCTTGGAGAGCCACCTCTCTGAAGACTTTTACTCCAATCATAATCATGCCCACCTGACCATCTAATCATCTAATTAAAACTTTGAAAAGAATACCTTTAGGCCACGGCACGGTGGCGCAGTGGTTAGCATGTCCGCCACACAGCAAGAAGGCCTGAGTCCAATTCCCAGGCTCAGGCGTTTCTGTGTGGAGTTTGCATGTTCTCCCCATGCTTGCATGGGTTTCCTCCGGGTACTCCAGTTTAATCACACAGTTCAAAAACTTGCACAGTAGGCTAATTGGCTGTTCCAAATCACCCCTCGATGTGAGTGTGAGTGGATGTATGTGGGTTAGCCCTGCAATAGCATGGCAAGCCATTCAGGGTGTACCACGACTTCACCCAGAGTGGGCTGAGATAGGGGCCTGCCTCCCCGCAACCGTAATCAGGATTATGCGGCTTAGAAAATGGATGGAATTGATGGATTTTTTGGCCAGGATTATATCTGTCAGGTGTGCAAAATCAGGGCTTTCAAATTTAAATTTTATTTGTCACATTCAAAATCATACACAGTACAACACGTAGTGAAATGCTTATTACAACTGTGCTATATTTGAAGAAGAGTAAAAACTATCATAGAAGAAATTAAAGACATGATAAATTATGAAAAAAAAAAAAAAAACACCAATAGTTAAAAGTCACATATAAATGTAGTCACAATAAATAACACAGTATGTAAAGTGTCGGTGCAGTATGCACACCAGATTGTCCAGTGAGTGTGGTTGTTGTGTGTGCAGAGTAGAAGCTAAACAAGTAGTGCAATTTGTGTGTGCAACAATCAGCTGAGGTGGAATGTAATGATCATGTGTAGGGTAGGTCTACAAAGTCCAGGTACTAGGAGTTCTGGTTGAGGGCCTGAATGGTCTGTGGGAAGAAGCAAATCCTCATTGGCTGTGTGTTTTCCTTCAAGGAACAGAAACGTTTCCATGACCCAAGAGAAAAGAGGGATGGCTGAGGTCCTTCATTATCTTCCAGGCCTTGGTCTAGCACTGCTTGCTGTATATAGTGTCCAGGCCGGGAAGCTTGATACGGATGGTACGCTCTGCTGATCCTGCCACCCTCTGGAGAGCTTGCCTGTCCTGTTTGGTGCTGTTTCCAAACCAGGCTGTGATACTTCCCGTCATGATGCTCTCAACGGTGCAGGTTTAGAAAGTCTTTAGCACCCATGAGGGCAGTTTAAAGTCCTTCAGGCATCTAAGATGATAAGGAAGCTGCCGGGCCTTCTTCACCAGGGTGTTAAAATGACAGGACCATGTCAGGTCCTGCGTGATGTAAACACCTAGGTACTGGAAACTGTCCACTCTCTCCACTGGGGTCCCGTTGAAAGTCAGGGGCTGGTAATTCCTCTCTTGCTTTGTGGTGAAGTCCACTATCAGCTCCTTAGTTTTGCTGACATTCGGCTTGGGTGTTTCTGTGCCGAGTTTGCATGTTCTCCCTGTGATTGAGTGGGTTTCCTCCGGATACTCCCAGAGCCCATATGTACATTAGTCTAATTGCTTGCTACAAATTGCCCCCAGGTGTGAGTGTGAATGGTTATGTGTGTGTTGAATCTGCAATGGACTGGCGAGCTGTTCAGAGTGTACCCTGCCTTTTCTCAGTGTTGGTTGAGATGGGCTCCAGCCTCCAAGCTACCTTAGTAGGATAAAATGAGTGAGTGAGTGCACATAGGTCAGCTTTAACGCGGGTTGATGTTTCTACCCGGACATATTTTGTATTGGACCCACACGTTTGTGCATACCTACCTAGCATGTTTGACACCAGATATCACAAGTGTATTTAAGGCATTAGAGGGTCGCAGTTATTTATTAAGTTTCTAACAAATAAAATACACAGCAGGATGTTTACAAAAGCCTTTCGTGTGAAGTCCAATACCGTTATCAAAGGATCCGACAGGTTTGTAACTGGTTATTTGCAGCGCGAGCGGGTTAGCTAAGGCTGCTGATTGGTTAAATCGTATTTGATTCACTGTACACTGTGTTGGTGCACTACATAGGGTAGGAGATTGTAACGTCATTGTTTATGTTGTGCGGCAGCTCACATAGTGTGATAGGATGAGATTTGGGATGCGGCTTGTAGTCTTCAGTCTGAGCCTCACATTAATGTAGCTTCTCTGACAGTTTTCTACATTTATGGTCTGATTTAGTTCTGATTTTTAATTGACTCTTTTTTAAGAATTGTTTGTTGCATGTTTGAATATATGTTGTTAAAACCAAGTTTGGGGTTTAAAACCCCCCCACTTTATTTAGATAAAGCATGATCCAAAACTTATGACACCTACTCATAAAATAAAAATGATCTTAAAATAATAAAAAGTATATAAAATAATAATAAAAACAAAAATCACAAAATAATAATAGTAATAATAATACAGATTCATAACAGTAAATAAAATGTCAAGAAATATAATGAAAGAACAATCATTATATATAAATGATATAGATATATATTTTTATTATTATTATTATTATTATTAAGGATACCTGTAATGTGACTAGGAAAATAAAAAAAGAAAACTCTTCTCTACATTCTTTATTTTTTATATATATATATTAGAATTAAAGCCAGGCTGATGTGATGTTGAGACAGTGGTCTGGCCCCCAGGTTCATTATTTTCCTATAACGGCGCATCTCATTACAAACTCTGACACTGGAGACTCCTTCTGTTAATGATCCACAAATCCACAAATAAATCTCTGGACTGAAAGCATGTAGTAATGATTGTTTTTTTCCCCTGTTTTTTTCTTTTCTTTGATAAATCTGTTTATTGTCATAGTTTGTCTGAATTGGCTGCCATGCAAGTCCCTAAAAATAAATTATTACTATAGAAGCTATACGATGTTAGAATGAGTGTATGAATATAAACCTGTAACTTGAGTTGCTGTAATAAAAATAGTCCATTCATGCCAGGTAAAGTTTGCCTGCTTTCAGAAAGCTTCGTCACTGTTTTTATTTCCTCACAAATACAGTAAATCATACATATCTCCCCTGCTTCATCCATCGTCTGTCCAACAGGAGGAAGCTAAGAGCGGACATCTCCTCTGCATTTCCATCACTTTCTGCTGATGACCTCAATGAACTCGTACCGAACAAAGAAGAATTGAATGTTGTAAAAATTTACGCCCATAAAGGAGAGGCGGTCACTCTGTATGTGCTCCACAGGAACCCAGTCTTCTTCCAGCTGGAGAAACATTTGTACCCTACAGGTATAGTACCTCTAAAACTTTTTTTTAAATGTTATATATTAATCATAAAAATATACTATTATGTTCACAATATTTCAGGTTAGTTTTGATTAATAAGAAATTGTTTATTTCAAATGAAAGCCTTTTTTATAGAGCTAATGCATCTCATATCTCTTCTGTATGTAAACATTATTAGCCTCATGACTTAGTGGATATTCAAGGGAAATATTCTATAATATCCCCAAAGCTGGAGGGGAATAATTGTTTTAGTATATACTACAGAGGAATATAAGAAAATCACACTATAAAATGAAACTTTTAAGGTTTATTTTTTAATTTTTATTTGATTCACACATTAGTTTTATTAGTATATACTACATAGCAGTGGCGCAATCTGATTATTTACCAGTTTTGCTTTGATAGAGATTCTCCCTGATGGATAATACCTGCATGAAAACAGCAGACAAAAACTCACGGTTTGTCACGGTCACTGAATCTGAATTCCTGGAAATTCAGACAAAACTCCGTCCCAAAATATATGAACAAAGCTATGAATATGGCCTTTGTTTTTCAAGGTTAAAAAACCTAATTTTAAAAACTTTGAATGACTTTAAATTTGATTTTGAAATATGCCTTTCATTGTGATGAAGCAGGCAGTGTGATTGTTTTCACTTATTGAAAATGGACAAATAAAGCAAATAAATCTCATTTTAGTGAGCTTTCATTATGTTTCCACGTAGTATAGACTGAGACTCAGAATGAGTCCTATTTAAGTAAACTTGTACATCTTCATGGAGATTTTTGAAGTTATTTCTGAGCTGTTGATCAGCGGTAAGTTACTCTGCTCACACTCTTCTGACATCACATGTATAACTTCCGCTGTCTTGCTTAAAAATGTAAAAACAAACTATGAAAGTCTTGTTTCAGTTTACTTGTCTTAGTCTTGTAGTCAGCGAGACGTCACACCAACTAGCCTGACTAGTCTGGCAACTACTGGTGCCATATTTGACTAGGTGAAAGGGAGAGAGAGAGAGAGAGAGAGAGAGAGAGAGAGTGAGTGCACAGCCCTAATTCAACTTCTCTGGCCTCTGATTTGTTCTGATTTGTAGAATGAATAGGGTGTTGTTTTCTGCAATGAATATAACTTCTGTAACCTAGAGTAGACCACTAACAGCTGTAAAATGGCCAATACAGGCTTGCAATACACAAACACGCTTTACCCAAGTCAAAAGTTGTGTCCACTGTTGTGGGTTAATCACATGACCAGTACCTGGAAGTCCGACTTCAAGAATGTTCCCATTCTCGTGTAGTAAAAACCAAAACAATTATTCACATCAGGCTTTGTGTAAGTCGCTAGATTGAATAGTCCTTGAGGTTGAACTGTACAACAATATCCACCCTGCCTTCTATATATAAATAATTTTGGTGTTAGTTATGTTTAGGTAGCAAACCAATTAGATCGTGGCATTCCTGTGTAGAATTACTGCTGAAACCTTGTCCTATCTGATTATTTTTAAATAATGTTTTTACCAGTGTACACACTTTGGCGATATCCTGATCTGTTACCCACTTTCACAACATGGCCTCTCGTGGTCCAGAAATTAACTGGCGGGGCAGGTGAGTTTTTCTGTGGAATGAATATGGGTGTGTGTGTGTGTGTGTGCGTGTGTGTGTGTGTGTGTGGAGGGGGGTATTATTGGTGAGACTGTATGTGCTTACTTGTTTTTGGTCCATCTTAAACAGATCTGATGCTGCCGGGTGTAGTGGTGTCCTCTACAGGCCTACCAGATGTAAATCAAGGCGACAGCTGTGCAGTTAATGTTGTGTCAAACAGGTAAAAACTGCCTTTTATATGCCTGCTTACAAATCACACACTAGAAAACATAAACCAGTAAAGCCCTGAATGTGTTTCCACTCGATGCTTAGTTATGAGTGTGTGATTATCATGTGTATTCCAAGGAAATGTGTAAATCAGTTATTTTTTTATTTATTTTTATTAATATTATTCTTATTTTTAATCCCAAGAGGGAAATTAGTCTCTGCATTTAACACATCCAAAGTTAGCACACACACACACACACACACACACACACACACACACACACATGGGCAGCTACACTGTGGCTCCCGGCGAGCAGTTGGGAGTTTGGTGCTTTGCTCAAGGGCACTTCAGCCACAAAGATGGAGGAAGGGGAAAGTGCTGCTCACTCCCCACACCGCTATGCATTTTCCCTGCTGGTTTGGGAATCAAACCAGCCACCTTTCAGTTCCACACCCGCTTTTCTAACTATTAGCATAATGAGATAGAAGGAAATGAACATACACAGAAGTTTAATGCCATTTTTGTGGATCATCTTAAAATCATAACCATAATCAACTCTAACAGTGATATTGAAATATAACCTTCACACTTGTGTAGATGATATGAACTTGGTTTTGTCCAGTGAAGTGTTGAGTAGTCGAGTGTTGACTGTTTTGCTTGGTCACACAGAGCTCCACTTGCTGTGGGTACAGCGGCCGTGTCGAGCAGAGAGATGAGGACCAGTGGGATGAAGGGAAAAGGAGTGAATGTGCTGCACACTTATATGGACCATTTGTGGTACGAATCTTCTTAATATGCAAACAAAATCCTGAGAAATTCCAGTCTGAGGTTTTGCTTTGTTACCTCCACCCAGCACATTTTGGTTGTGGTATAGTAATACCGTCAGAATGAGTGTCGATAGACATGCCGTTTCTGTGGAACACTAATATGAAACCATGAATGGACTCTTAAATGAGACAATTACATTTGATCTTGAGTGACTTTCAGAGGTTAAACCCCACTCATCTCGTAAATCCTTTGAAACAGAGAGGGTTTAGGTCACGTCTTCATGCCATAGAACACATTGTAAGACGAGCACATGGGTAATTAAAACCAGTTCCCATGTAGGGCCTATTTACTACATTATCAATGCTATGTGGCAGAGGTACCTTCTAGTTTTGATTTGGCTTCCGATAGTCAGTGAGGGGCTGGGTGTGATCTGTCTTTGTGGTGTCACTGTGTCTATATTCACCTCTTCATCTCTTTCTTTGTCTCTCTATCTCTGTGTCCCTGTGATTCTGTCTGTCTGTCTCTGTGTTCTCTTCCACTGTATGGTTTATGCCGGGTTATTCGCTCCCACTCATACTGTGTACTATGATATGTGTAAAATCTCCTAAAGAACTGATTTCACACACCAATTTTATCCTTCCTCAGGGCTTTTGGGGATAAGACTCCTCCTCCTGTCATCCTAGTCACTGATCCATCAGTGCAGGCAGAGGCAGACATGGATGGAGGGGAAAGTGATGAAGAGGGGAGTGAAGATTTGACTCAGGAGTACGAAGGCCAGGAGGATTCTGTGACGGTTGCAGTGGAATCATCTTGTCAGAATCTCCAGGATCTCAGCCTCCGACAGGGACAGGGAGAGGAAGAGGAGAGGGAGGAGGTGCAGGATGGACCAGAGGATTCAAGATCTCCACAAGGCAAGTTATTACAGCCTTGTGTATGGATCTGTCCTTTTCTTATTTGAGCAGTAAATCACAATTTTTTAATACACAAATATAAAAATATATCACGCGCTCATGTCCTCAGACAGGAATGCTCACATAAAAATCTGCTTTTATTAGAATTTATATGGTGTGTTTTTTTTCTATGTATGTTTTCCGATAAGTTCAAAGGAAATGAAATCCAAACTTAATAAAAAACTGCATGCATAGTTTATGTCTGTTTCTGTTTCATGTATAAATAAAAACAAGCGATAACTCCACACACACGGGGCGACATTGTAATGCGAAAAGTCACGCGATTGTCCGGTGTTTTCTTCAGCAATATGGAAGTCATCTGCATATGAATACATGTTGCGGTATAACTTTCTTTCATATATACAAGCACACGCTTGTTTGATGTATGTGAACAGAAGTGTGTATGATTTGTATTTGTGTTCACTGGATTATATTTGATTTGTTATTTTAATATCTTTATACTGTTATTTTTGCTGTTAACTTGCCTTATATGAACGTCTTATTGTATTTTTTTCATGAGAGTGAAATGGCAGCCTTTTCAAACTGGCTAATGCAAGCTGTCAAACAGATTTTAACTGATTGCAACTTTAAAAATGTAAGTGAAAACCATCTGATAATGAAAAGGTACATATGTTAACGTGTAACAGGAGAGTTTAGAAGGCTTTCCTTTCATGGAAATAAGTGCTGTTATATTTTACATGTATTTTCATAAAGCAAATTCAAACTGGAAACAACACTACACACATTTCAGGCATACCCCAAACTAAACAACACACTGGCCTCTTGGAAACACTGCTCTGAAACTAGTCTTGGATGCTGGCCGGGACAGTCCTAATATTCACTGATTTTAACTTCCTGTTCGTGTTCTGCACACACAGCCTGTAAATCTTGACTGCTTCTATCTACAGAGCAGATGGATTCTCTGCTGTTTCAGTGTTTCCTCCATGCCCTGAAGAGTAAAGTGAAGAAATCGGAGCTCCCCCTGCTGACCGGCACCTTCCTGCGCAAGCACATGGCCTCGTGCTGGTAAAAATCTTTTTTTTTTTTTTTTTTTTTTTTTAATCAATTGTATGATTCACTCTTTGCCATTTTTATAAAGTCATTCTGTCTGATTAAAAGGCCACTGTTCCTAATATAGGTGTCTGGTCAGAGTTTTCCATAACATTAACAATACAGTACATTCACCATGAAGAGGAGTATGTTAGCCTATATGTGTGATTTGGAATTTGTTGATATAATGATAAACAATTAATGTTTATATTATTTACAGTAAATCTTTTTCTGCTGGTCAGCTTGCATTGTTATTCACTCTGTATTGCAGTCTTCACTGGCACTAACTGTTATCATAGTAATAAGTACTGTAATGGTTCTGGTGGCTCGTCATCAGTGTCCCCAACTTCAGCTTCTAAAACCTTTTTGATTTTATTTTTTAAATTTTTTTTTTAAGTTTTATTCGTCGAACCTTGACCTTATAAATTCTGCCCAGGCTATTTCCCAAGAACTGTTGGGTGATGAATTTTTCACATTTTCACAGCAAACCACCCAGAATATTTATTTATTTATTTATTTATTCATTTATTAGACATTGTCTGTGTTCTACATTCTAATCCAGAGCCCTAAATTTTTAGGGTACATCATTCAGCCCTGAATGTCTGGTCCAGGATGATGTAGTTTCATCTAGTTATTTTTTGAATGTTTTCACATCGTGTCATGTTGTCAAATGATTTCTCTCACATTCTGTTCTGCAGTCCTAAAGGAAAAAATCTTGACATCAAAAAATCCAGCTATAAAAAGGTTAGTAAAAAAAAAATAAATAAGAGAAGTTAGACCAAACAGATGTTATCCCTTGCATCCATGTCTTTATCTCTCACTCTGTTTTTCTCTCTCTGTGTGTCTGTCTTCTTTTCTTAGCTCTCAAAGTTCCTGCAGTCTATGCAGAAGGAGCACAATCTGGTTCGGGTAAAGGAATTGAGTAAAGGAGTGGACAGCATTGTAGAAGTTGACTGGAGGAACCCTGAGTATGTATTTTGCACACTTTAACAGATTACTTAGTGATTTCTGTATTTGCTCTGAAGCAGCAGTGTACTTGTAACATTAATTTTAATTGTGATATACAGGGTAACATTTTAAAGGTAAATGGGGAAAAAAGGAATTGTTAAGGATAATCAAATTATTACACGCAAGCATTAATGAAAATGGAATGCTCTGAATGGTTGTCATTGTCACTTTTGGAGACGATTTCTCCATGTCATGTTTAGTGGAACAGCGGCAAACTCCTGCTGAATAGTAACCTTAAGGCTTCAAAAGTTTGGGGTCGATAAGTATACACTCATGATTTAAGGTAGCGCCACAGAAAAACTCACAAGGTGATGGTAACGAGCTGGCCACCCAACATCACCTCCCAACGGTATCATCCGATCCAATAACATTTCCTTCAGCACTTCCAATGATCTTTGAGCTGTGTGTGCCGTAGCTCCGTCTTACTGAAACCACACATCAAGTTCCTCAAGATTAAAGTGTTCAAGTTGGGGTTGGGCCACCAACAGACCGCAGTACCACCTTTCCTGCATCACTAAGTTTTATGTGTGCAAATAATGATGAATAAAAAGTGTACTGAATGAAGTTTCATGTGAGCAAATAATAATTTGATTATCCTTACATTTTTTTGTTTTATGTACTTTTGGTTTGTATGGGGTTCAGTGTTCAGTGTGTGTAGTACATTATTATCTTTATATATATATATATATACAGTGAAATATATCGGTTCTCAATATGGAGTGTTTTTCTTTACGTGTCTGTCTGGGAGCTATAAAAGAAAATTAGGAAATATATAATGTTCTGGCCACATATGTCAATATTACAGCATTACTAATATGATAATGTTAGCTTGCTCTAATACCAAAGGACTTCATTCCAGGTTGTGTTCTTTCTGTGTGCCGGAGGATTGGGAGCCCCCAGAGGAGTGTGTTGAGGATAGACAGTGTGAGGAGGTCTATAAGCCCCCCGAAATCACCCCGCTTTACGGGGTGACCACACGACTAGAGCCTCTATTCCAGGATGCCAAGAAAAAGTGAGTGTGTGGATTGTGCCATTCTGTGTGTGCAGGGATTGTTGTTAACCTTTCTCATGGCTATCGTGAAATTATATAGAAGAAGCATTTTAATCACCTCAAAGCAAAAATGCCCCAAATTTTATGTCTCCTATGGCACATTTCTGTGACATGGCAAATTCTACTAAGATTTTACTTTGTTAGAATGTCAAATTAAAAAAGCAAAGGCCCATCCTGAACATTCTTTTGTGTTTGACTTTGATTCTGTGGATATCACTGACATGGCAGGGGTCGACGTGATGGTTGATTTGAGACTCGAATTAGAATGAAGGGATTCGTAGCATCATATTTTGACAAAACTAACCTTTTTGAGAAGCTGTAGACAGTTAGCAATTATTAATCAATCATACAGTTGCTTCAGTATAAAGGGCGGTACAATGGTATAGTAGCCCAGATTCAGAGTAGATAAATGAATGAATGAGCAAATGTTTAAGTGTATACATGACACGATTAATCGGGAGCATAAGCAAAAAACACAACCACGTTTTTATGGCTCATTTCTTAATTTTTTTTAAATCATGAAAGACGCATGAGCTCAGAGCGTTGGTGTGAGCAGGTATATAAAAGCTGTGTAATGGTGTCTCTTTAACTCTCTTTAGGAGTTTTAGTATATACTACACAGAAACATAAAGAAAAGCTAACTAAAACAAGACTTTTATCATTTGCTTATATTTTATAGCCAGTCAGGTGAGCTCCAGGCAGAAATAGGCTGAGCGCTTTGTAGCTAAAGGTGTCTGTTTAGTCAGCTTATTCAGAGTAGTAGTACATATTACACAGAAATGTATAGTAAGTAAGTAAACCATACTCCGAAGAGGTGTATTAGTATATACTATGCGGAAAAACACACACACAAAAATTGGAGAATTTCATTGATTCTATTTTAATGTGTGATAATGAAAATGAAATGATAGTGAAAATGTGTGATAGATGATGCTACCTGCTCCAAGTGACCATGACAAACTATGAGTGACCATGTTAATTCGAGCAGTATCAGAATAATTAGCAGTTATTGTATGAGACGAAGTATGATAATATAATATAGAGAATTATTTTGGCTTTGGCAGATAACACTCTTTGAAATTCAATAATTCTCTATATCATACTAAAGCTGAATTTCGTAATTGTTTTAATATGAATGCAAAATAATTTAATAGTAGACAGTCACATTATGGTTTGCATGCCAGTCGCTCAATAATCATTCAACTTATTTGATGGCAGAGATGCAATTATTTGTTTATCTAGTGATTTAGTAATTCGGCTTGTAGAATATAATTGTAGTGTAATTGAATGAGTAATAATCTTTTTTATTCCGAGATAGCAACCAATCAGATTGCACAATTCTCCTGTAGTATAATATACTAATAGTCATTATCTGCAGTATGAATTCTGGTGTCGTGGTGAACAACTGCTACATAATGCCAGAGACATTGTGATTGTAGTAAAAGTGGTAGTAGAAGTGGTGGTAGTGGTAGTGGTGTTCGAAGTAGTGGTAGTAGTGCTAGTAGTAATGGTGGTTGTAGTAGTAGTGGTGGTAGTAGTAGTGGTGGTGGTGGTAGTGGTAGTAGTGGTGGTAGTGGTAAGAGAAGTGGTAGTAGCGCTAGTAGTAGTTGTGGTAGTGCTAGTAGTAGTAGTGGTGGTGGTAGTAGAAGTAGTAGTAGTGGTGGTACTAGTTAAGTAGTGGAAGTAGTGGTAGTAGAGCTAGAAGTAGTGGTGGTTGTAGAAGTGGTAGTGGTGCTAGTGGTAGTAGTAATTAAAATCAGTAATCATCCCATTCAATAATTCTTATTGGATGTTGCTCTTGTTTGTCTGCTTATCTGCCTTAACTATGTGACTCTTCTGTTTTAGAAAGGGTGCAGTGCTTCAGGCCAGTGAAGTGAGGAGTATCATCACCGATTATGTGAAAATAAACGAGCTTGTCCATGAAATCAACAAAAGGTATATGAGTGTTCATTTAATGTAAAACTCATTCATATTCTTCTAAGTAAACATAAATATATAAAGTTATTCAGTACGAAAAGTTTCAATGTCTTCAATGTAATTCAATTGTAATTGATGTTTTTTATAACATTATTATTATTATTATTATTATGCCAAGTTTCATTATTCTTATTATGGATGTATTAATACTCATATTAGCAGCTGCTATCAGTCTGCTAGTATACACATTACTCTCAAGTTCAAGGTCAAGAAGCTTTATTGTCATTTCAACCACATATAGCTAATGCAGTACATAGTGAAGCGAAACAACGTTTCTCCAGGACCAGGTGCTACATAAACATACAACAAAGATCAAAATAAAAAAAAACTCCACCAACACAGAGCTAGGACCAAGGTTTTTGTCCTGGACACATAAAGTGCAAAGTGTGCAACTATGTGCAAGGGTGCAAAGACAATATATTGCAAAAACAGTACAGAGTTTTTTGTGTAATTTAGTCCTGGGTGTTGAGGAGCCTGATGGCTTGAGGAAAGAAACTGTTACACAGTCTGTTTGTATTCGGGCCCGAACGCTCCGGTACCTCTTTCCAGATGGCAGGAGGGTGAGGGGTATGTGGGGTCATCCACAATGCTGTTATGGAATGAAATGGTCACAATGGAATGGTCACTCTGTGCTCTGCTGAAGTCAACAACCTTTAGTCTTGTCAACATTCAGAGACAGGTTGTTGGCTCTACACCAGGCTGATAGCTGCTGCACCTCCTCTCTGTAAGCTGACTCATTGTTCTTGCTGATGAGACCCACCATGTGAGTCAAAAAATTGAACAGCAGTGGACTGAGCACACGTCCCTGAGGAGCTCCAGTGTTCAGTGTGGTGGTGCTGGAGATGCTATTCCCGATTCGGACTGACTGGGGTCTCCCAGTCAGTAAATTCAGAATCCAGTTGCAGAGAAAGGTGTTCAGGCTCAGCTTCTCAATCAGCTGCTGAAGGGTGATTGTGTTGAATGCTGAACTAAAGTCTATGAACATCATTCATACATGTATCTCATTAATACTCCTAAATGCTCTTGTACCACATGACATCAGGGACTGCAAAACAAAAAGCACTAATCCTAGTTAGTATAAATCAATCAGGGACTCACACACATCACTGGGCTTTTCACTTATAACACTAACTAGGATTAGTGATTTTTGTATGACTCCGTATTAGTGAATACCAAAATCCTTTCATTGAACTGACATCATGGTTTTAAAAAAACTGTATTGTTATACTCTACAGAAATTCCCTCATGGTAAATTGATGCCTTTTTTGGTGTGCTTTGTGCCATGTTCTTAATTTGGCAGTTATGTGAACATCAACCCTGTGCTGTGTGACTGTTTGCTGGAGAAATGGGAGTATCAAGAGGTCGAGGTCTTAAAATGGGACGATCTCTTCACTCGGTAAATCCCTAATTCCTAATTTCTAGTTAGTTATGTTTTTATTGGCATAGTGAGTAGCTTTACTGTTCTATATTACACTACACACATACAGTAGAATCTTATTATAAGCATTTCTGATTAATATGCACCCCTTGGACCCCAAATTTGTAACATGGTAAGTCTGTTGGGCTTTTATACCCGAACCTAGTGGCTCATCAGACCGGTGCTTATCCCCGGTTTCTGTAGGAGTTCGACTAGGAGTTCAACTCCTCCTGGATGGGACACTAGTCCATCGCAGGTTACCTTCCTAGTATTTTTACTGGCACCCATTTATACTGCTGGGTGGACAGAGGCACACTTGCGGTTAAGACCTTGCCCAGGGGTCTTAGCATGGTGGGGGTCCAACGGGGATTCGAACCCATGATCTCTCAATTGTGAGCACGGCACCCTAACCGCTACGCCACTGGCCCGCGAAATTTGTAACATGGGGATGACCAAAACGTGCATTTATATTTTGTAATTTGAAATTGACCAATATTTTGTCTGAAATTGACCATATTAGAGCAATATGACGGCGTTCTGCTTTGATCAATGGCAGTGTTCACGCCCATATATTAGCTGTAACACCTGTATACACAGCACTCCTCACCTCCTTTAATCTCAGCTATGTGTATTTTATTAAGTTTGTCACCTATTGTCCTGTTTTAAACCTTGTTCTTCACACATGAGCATCTTAATACATCTAAGGGTCACCTGACCATATTTATGCTTTTGAGAATAAAAATTTTCATATTCAACAATGCTAAAATGCGGTCTCACTTAATATGCGTTGAGGTGCATTGGACCCCAACCTGCACATATTAACAAGACTCTACTGTATTCTATTCTATATTCAGGAGAATAAAAGACATTATCCTGAGTGGATATTGTTTAAATCAAAACCAGTTTGTCACGGTTACTTGCCATGCTTTAAATTAAGAAAACAAACCCCATCAAAATCTGTTTTTTACTTTTCTTGTTTCTTGTTTCCATGTAGTATATAGTAAAACTTTGTGTATACGTGTACTCAGTGAGGTTTGCTTACATTATAAAAAGAAACTATAAAGATCTTGTTTTAGTGTGCTTTTTTTATGTTTGTGTGTAGTATATACCTACACTATGGATGGGTTTAAAAACACGCTGTTAGCTGCGCAGTCCTTAGCTCTACCTGATCTGCCTCTGTCATGGTTAAAATGTGTAAAAAATAAACTATAACAATTTTGATTTAATATTTAGTGTATTATATATACTAAAACTGATATTCGCCCGAGGCTTGGTGGATGCTGATTTGAATTATCCCTCAGTTGGAGCAGCGACATCCACCACCCATTAGCTTCATACATCTTAATTATTCTATAGTATAGCTGTTGTGTTGGCTGTAAATCTTGACTCAATGAAGTTAGACCGTATTGACGAATAAGCTTTACATGTGGGTCTGTATCGGTGTATCATTTAGAAGGAGATCCAGTTAAAGTTTGTAAAGCATCTGTAATAGACAGACCAACAGAAGAAAAGGATTATTCAAAAACATGCATGGAGTATATCAGTCTAGGTATAATCTTAATACCTAGCTGGAGTTGAACGTAATAATGTACACTGCAGTGTTAAATGTGTATTAGAACATACTTGGTTGTTATTGCAGGATTCTGAGCAGGATGCAGTCGTGCCATCAGCTGCAGTTTCCAGGCCAAGCTCCTGTGGTCCGGAAAGGACAGGTGGATCC
Source organism: Neosilurus mollespiculum (assembly GCA_030014195.1). Classification (NCBI taxonomy): domain Eukaryota; kingdom Metazoa; phylum Chordata; class Actinopteri; order Siluriformes; family Plotosidae; genus Neosilurus; species Neosilurus mollespiculum. The sequence continues at coordinate 11,957,041 of JAQMYF010000012.1, read as the reverse complement.
CATTGATATCACTGTAGCCTCCAGAGGCTCCAACAAGAAAGTACGAGTCACACTGATTAACAACTTTACCCATGTTCAGTAGCTTATGACGGAGCCCATGCTTTTGTTCTGGATCGTGGATTAATTTGTAGTATGAATTCATTATTGTTCATATATCCTGATTTCTTAATTTATTTTCTATTATTTTCTTTAATATAAAATTAATAATAAAAAAATTAACTTCTTTATATGAATAAGGGTTATTCAGTAAGTAATTTATTTATTTATTTTTTTGCTGGTGAAATAAAGCAAGTTTGTGGGCAGAGGAGTCACATGTGTCCCTACCCCAATTCTGCTGATGTTCTCAGGTGACGATAATAAAGAACCTGGAGGTGTTCGGTATAGAGCCAGCCATGGTAGCAGACACACTACAACATCTAGTCCAGGCCAGTTCCGTCCTTCACGACGTCCCTGGAGCCAAAGACCGTCAGTTGGTGCAAATCCAGGGCAACCAGGTGCATCATGTCGGGAAGCTACTCCTAGGTAAAAAAAGCTCAGTTCGACATAACCACTTAAATCTGTTCTCTTACTTTCCTGTTTCTTTATTGTACTGTTTTGTTTTTGTTGTAGAGCAATATCATATCCCCCGTAAATACATCCAGGGTTTGGATAAAGCTCCAAAAGCAGGCAAGAAGAAATAACACGCGTCCCATTCTTATGACTGTACATCACTGTAGAACTACATAGACATGAACTACTGGTCTTATTGTGGGATGTGCTATGGAATGGGTAGACCAGTTAGCGGTGCTTCAACGGGGTCAAGACTCCGTTTCCCTCTGTCTCTTTGTCATTGTGTCCTGCTATGTGTCACACTCTGTGACGTCATCACCTACTGACTGACCCACACCCTCTGTGATAATGTCACACAAAGAGGCGCTACCACTCTGGGGCATCCCACCTGCAGACCTTTCTGCACTGCTTTTAGTTCATTATCCGCCTACGAAGACTACTGCACCAGCATGATATTCCATCAACAGAGCCGTACTCTACAGCCCTCTCAATTCTTTGGATAATCAATAATGCACATAAATATGCAAGAATAAAATACACAGGCTTATCAGTAACAATGTAATGCCATGAATCATGGTACCACACCTTTTTGCCCCCCTCTCTGTTGTGGTAAATAGTAAACTTTGACAAGCTCTAAATGTTTGTGTCTATCTATCCTTCCACAAATTATTTGACTTCCATCACATCAGCCATTTTTCAGCAGAGCCCATGACATCACAGGGTTATTACGAGTCGTGGAAATCCTGGAAAATAATAAAAAAATTTTATTTTTGGTTGTCCAGCCCAAATGTCATGAATTTTTTCATTAGGTCATGGAAAGTCATGGAATATGATTAGAAATGTTTTAAAATTATTTATTCATTTATTTATTATTATTATTTTGCAAATATGGTAAAATATTGTGCATATGTATTGTTTTTAAATGTGAATTAGGGTAGCCTAAATAAGCCTCAACAGTCATGGGAACTGCTTTATCATGGAAAGAGCAAAGAGTAATAAAAGAGTTATAGAAGAGTAATAACCCTGCATCATGGAGATGGGAGTTGGAGATGGGATGTTGATGTCAAAATATGATCTCTGTGATTTTGACCATGGCATTCTTGTTAGCACCAGATAGGTTAGTTTGGAAATTAAAGATCCTGCACAGGATGGTGCCGAACAACACCTTACAGATGAGAGAGGTCGGAGGAGCATGGCCAGATTGGTTCAGACAGGTAACTTAAACAAGCACTCTTTGCAACCTGGGTGAGCTGGAAAGCATCTCAGGATGCCCAGCACATCAATTCTTGAGAAGGATGGGGTACAGAAGCCAAAAACCCACAACAAGTGTCTCTTGTGTGTGCGAAACACAGGTTATTGTGGACACGGATTCATTAAAATACCAGGTATCATCTTTCCATTTACCTCTATACGTTCCTTCAGCAGTGAAACTGATATAGGAAACCAGAGTACCCGGAGAAAACCATGCAAGCACGGTACTCTGGTTTCCTCCCACAGACCAAAGACATGAATGTTAGGCTAATTAGATGTTCCAAAATGCCCATAAGTGTGAGTATGAATGGGTGTTTGTGTTTTGGGCCTGTGATGTCCTGGTGAACTGTTCAGGGTGTACCCCAGCAGTATAGGCTGAGATAGAGTTTAAATCCCTGCGACCCTAATAAGACTAACGTTCGGCAAATGAGTGAGTGAGTGATCTTGGTATATTTTTATTCATGTTTAGTTTCACATGTTTCACATTTCATGTTGAAAACACATAGTCAGTGTGATTATTTTGAAAGCAGCATACCACTTGACTAAACACATTGTTGTCTGCATGCTCATTATGGTAAGTGTGTACTGATTGGTGGCATTGGGTTTGTAAATGGTGTGCAAATCCAGTGTTGGAGATCCTGGCTATATATGGATATGTAAACTCAATGATACGGCAGCACCAGCAAGTAACCAAGTGCAAAAATAATGCAGACGATATCCATAATGTATAATAAACTTGCCACCACCAGCCATGTGATTCAGCAAATGAGTGTGTGTGTGTGTGTGTGTGTGTGTGTGTGTGTGTGTATATATATATATATATATATATATATATATATCTATATATATATATATAT
>JAQMYF010000012.1:11911566-11924536 GCA_030014195.1 Neosilurus mollespiculum | reverse complement strand
GTGTGTGTGTGTGTGTGTGTGTGTGTGTGTGTGTGTGTGTGTGTGTGTGTGTGTGTGTGAGACAGAGAGAGAGAGAGAGAGAGAGAGGTGAGAGAGTTTTGGCACAAGCTTGCGCTGCAAGGTTGCCGTGAGGAGAATGATAATGTCTCCTGCCTCTGACTGAGGAAGGACAGGCAATGCTGTTTTTTTTTGTAGTGCATGCATGATGCATTACAGATGGATGGGTGACAGTCCCATCAAGCTGCATCAGTCTTCTTTCCCCCTGCCTCCTCACCCATTATCACCTCTTTTAATCCTACCTTTCATATTGATGTGACTGACATGCATGATGCTGCTGCGAGTCTCCGCTGCAGTGTGTTTGGTATAGCTGCTGCAGAATGTGTTGTGTCTGGAGCTTGGAGGTGGTTATAAAAATCGTCTGTCTCACATGCAGGAGCACATGCTTTCTTTTCTTTAAAGAGAGTGCTTTATTTCAAGCTCATGGACCTTTCATGGACCCTCTGCAGTAGAAGAGGAGCAGGGACCTGTTTGTGCGCAGCTCTGAGGAGATGATTGGCAGAGACAGATAATTAGAGCTAGACAAGCAAAAGTTCAAAAGAAAACGATCAAGCTGCATAAAATGATATAGGAAAAAAGGAAATATATCTTTTGAGATATTTATATTCCTTATTTTAGGATTCAGGGATCCACACTGATGAAGCGCGACAGTGAAATTCTTTGATGTGTGTAAGGGTGTGCTATATTCTTCTTGGGGACTTAAAAGAAAAATCCGAATGCAGAAATACTGTTGCTGCCTCATCTATATTAACATATGCCCATGCTCCATTAGTCATGCCAAAAAATCTATTTTTAAAACTCTTGATCTGAATACTGAATTTATTAGTGTTCTTCTGATTTCAAGGTCTGCTCTGCTTTAGAGGAGCACTGCAGGTCTGCTCTGTCTGGATCTGGCCTGAGCTAAAAGTGCTGCAGTGCCATAGCTTCGTCTTCCTTTTATCTTCATATTAAACATCACACTGATTCTAATATATAATATTTATGTACAAGGAATTAAATGGTCTTGAGCTTAAATATCTCACTGATCTAATGTTACAGGAGTCTGACATATTACTAACATCTTTATCTCTTTTATGTATATTAATCATTTTTATCAGATTTTATGATCTTTCTATTCATTTTATTTTAGCATTGCTTATTTCTTATTTTAAACACTAAGGATGATTTCCATTTTGCTCCAGAGTCCGGTGATGACTAGGTTTTAGGTCTGACTCGCTGTCGCTCCCTCTTCTTATTCTTCTTCTTCTTCTTCTTCTCCTTTTTTTCCCCCTTTTTTTATGGGGAATTGGGACAGTGCTGCAGTGCTGCTACCCATTTGGTCACCAAGGTTAGGGATTTGTTCAGGAAAGCTGTGCCAAAACAGTCATCATGTTGTCTCTTTCATTGTCTATCAGCCTATATAGACATTAGGAGATGAGAACATAATACACAAGAGATCCTTGATCCAATTAAAAGCTTCATCACAGGCATGTTATTACCGTAATTTCGTCCAATAATGAATGCCATAGAATACTTGTTTTGAACTGAAGGCCAAAATTCTTGAAAATCCTACGAACAGAGTTTTGTGGGATAACTCAATTACAGCATGTTAACAAAATGTCACCCCTATTGTAAATGCCTTGCCTGTTGAAAATGGATTCAGGTTTGGTTCTTGACATTTTATTCTCAGATCCAAACGCTTCCAAGGCTTTCCGAACACAGAGAAGTCCTAATCAGAACATCCCTATTGTATTATAATGCTGTGTATATGTCTGAAGAAGGATTTCCTGAAAAATATCTTGCCAAATATCTTGATAAGCTGAAGAGATACAGATGAGTGGACAAGAACCAGAGTCTACTATCTCATATTAACTATCTCATATTTTTAATTTTTGAGAAAATGAGGTTTAAAGTTTATAATTTCTCTAAATTCAGAGTTTAACCTGTTATGAATTTATTGTTGTCCAAATTATCACTTATTAAGCTAGAAACTAAACCATGAGTGGAGAAAAATCTTCCATCATTACAAAGGGGTTTTATAGTGAAAATGTGGAGATCGTAGACTCCTGTTCTACTCCACTCATATATAGATTATAATGTATAATAATTTTACAGTGATGAGGATGTTACTGTATTGAGTAGCAACATACTTTTATTAAAATAACAAGTAACCACAAAATCAAAAACAATTACGTTTTTTAGGATCTGTTTAGTCCATCAAATATTCATATACTGAATCTGTTTAGTCCATCAAATATTCATATATTGAATTTGAATTTGAATTTGAATTTGAATATACCATGTAATAATATCTGTATCTGTATTCAGACTTGTTAAACCCTTAATTTGATCCGTTCCTACTATGGTGCATAAGCACTAAACAATCCCATAGGAGGAAATAACAGCACAAGAGCATGCTGTGTAATTTTGTGTTTTAATAGTTCCTCAACATCAGCTACATCACACAGGTGCGTAAGTGATGTGTGAATGTACTAGAGCTATATGCTTTAGTTATTTGAAATCCTACTTATTCATTTGTAATTGTTGTTTGTATCTGCTTGTGACATTTTTAAGAAAAATACAATCCCTGGCAAAAATGATGGAGTCACCATACTTTAAGGATGTCACCTAGCTTATTTATGTATTTCTTTATTTATATATTTATACATTGCAGCAAATGAACAAAGCACATTTATAGCACAAATCAATTTTGTTTGCTAAACATTAAGTCAAATACACAATTTCAAATACTCAATATTGAGAAATATGTTGGAATCACCTGGTAAGTCGCAGGGTGGCATGGTGGAGTAGTGGTTAGCATGTCTGCATCAATGCAAAAAAAGTCCTGGGCTCAATTTCTGGGCTTGGGCACTTGTGTGGAGATTTCATGTTCTTTAAATGCTTCTGTGGGTTTCCTCCGTGTACTCCGGTTTCCTCCCACAGTCCAAAGACATGCACATTAATATAAATGGCTGTTTCAAATTGCCCCTAGGTGTGAGTGTGAATAGTTTTGTGTATGTGTGTGTGTATGGGTGTCTGTGTGGTGGCCCTCTGATGGTCTGCAAGCCGCACAGGGTGTACCCCGTTGATGTTGGCTGAGATGGGCTCCAGACATTCTAGTAGAATTAAGTGGTTCAGCAAAAGAGCGAGAATGTAAATGCATATCTGACCATTAAGCCAAGCCTGCATGAATGTAAAAAGTGCTCACTTGTGCACCTTTTCATTATGTCCCAGGGGACACCAGTCCCAATGCAGACCTCTAGTCTCAACAATATATACTGTGAATCTTTCTGGCAAGTGTGCCTTCTATTTTATTTGAATATGCTTGCATACCTGATGGAAATAAAGCTGTGAAATGTATTAAGCAATGTCACATGATTTAGGAGCATAAACATTACAAATCAATGGGCAGAGTGTAAGCAGTTTCTGACTAACATAACAAGCATGCACATATTTTAGCACATACTTCAGACTGTCTGACACTCAAGCATGCCAAATTATGCCTTTGCCAGACCGCCTTTTGGCTGAAGGTCCTCCTCCTGCTGGGATGGAACACTTTATGCTTGTTTTGCCACCTCTTGACATTTGTTAGTGGAAAGGTTTTGGGTAAGTAGTATATTAAATGGTAGAAAATTTGATGATTGACCAAAGGTTTTACCCTTGAATGGCATGAAAGAGGAGTATCACACCAAACACCTAGTATCATAGTGGCAGGGGCCAAAACATATGGCACATGCTTTTACATTCAATTTTCCTGATGCTTTTGTGGAAATAGACTTATGACTGAGGAAAATGAATAATTAATCATTATCTTGCTCAAAGGCCCAATTGTGACTGTATGACACTCATGAGATTTGACCTGGTAACCTTACCGCTGAGCCTCCACAACTAAAGCTGTCCCAAAGTAGTCTTTGCATTGTTTTGACCAAGCTCTATTACAGAACATCTGGATAGTACCACTGAGGGAAACTAAACACAGTTTCAAAGATATACAAGAAAAATCTTCATGGATGTAGACACAGTGTTGAGGTGGAAAAACATTTGAACCAGTGATTGTCTAAGGCTTTTGATTAAGTGTTTAATGATTTCAGTGTTAATGAAAGTCATTTGCTCAAATACCGTGGAAGGCATACCACTCTCATCATCACTCACTCATTTGCCCAAACTGCTTAATCCTATTAGGGTCGCAGGGAGGCTGGAGCCTATCTCAGCCAACACTGGGCGAAGATGGGGTACATCATGAACAGCTCGCCAGACCATTGCAGATCAACACACACAACCAATCACACCTTGAGGCAATTTGAAACAGCCAATTAACCTGATGTGTATGTCTTTAGACTGTTGGAGGAAACTGGAGTACCTGAAGGAAACCCAGATATGCATGGGCAGGACATGCAAACTCCAAACTGAAACTCCCAAGCCAAACCCGGGACTCAAACCCAGGACTCAAATTCAGAGCCTTCTTGCTGTGAGACGGATGTGCTATCCATTATGCCTCCCTGAACACCCCCCCCCAATCCCAGGGCATTTTTATTTAATTAGGGGATCCTAATTAGGGTCGTGGCGAGGCTGGTGCCCATCTCAGCCAACTCTGAGGGAGGGCAGGGTACATCTTGGACAGCTGGCCAGTCCATTACAGCGCAAAAACACACTGACGGCAATCCGGTGGCATACTCTTTATAAATGACAGCAAAGGTTCTTTTTCACGGACAGTGGTGAGAGGCATGTAAATCCAAGCCACCAGGCAGCATTACAAAGAACATTCATTTTCTCTAACTACTTTACCATGATCAGGGATAAGCAGACGCTATTGTGGAAACACTATTTGCCAAGATGTCACAAGATCTTTATGCTTTATTTGGTCAGCTTAGTTGTAAATCACTTTGGAGAAAACATCTGTACCATCAAACTATTTTACAGAAACAACATGGATACAGCAAGGCTTCCACTATGTCTCTCTCTGTTCATGGGGGTGTAGACAGTGAAGAGCAACAGTAAGCCTTTATGCAACTCTAAGAAGTATCCATATAAGATAACAAGCTTGTTTCGACAAGTATGACATGCCCAGTGTCCTGAGAGATATCCCATGTCCAGTGCTCCCTGTATTTCTCCTCTCAGGACATCAAGTTTGATAAAGCCATCATAGCCCAGATCATCTCATGGCTCACTGAGAGAGTGCTTGAATGTCTGAATGAATGAGGGTGATATTGTGGAGTCATATGACAAGTTCGTTGACCTGTTTCACTATGTGTTTCATCACTGTCCCATTGGAAAAGAAGCAGGTGAATGTCTTTTGTTCACCTGCTTCTTTTCAGTTTTGGGCCTTATCTGCTAGAAGCAGGTGATTCAAGTTTTTCCTCATTGCTGTATTTCATCATGAGGGTAAAAAGCTGGCTTGACCCAGGCTCAGGTATGACCTTCTTGTTGCTATCCTTGCATTACTCATTGTCATATTTGCTTACTCTCTTCTGGAACCAACTAAATAATTCTTTCACTGTTTCAAAGCCTGCTGAGCAAACACACGGGTTGAAAGGCTTCACACCTACTGTGCATAAGCAATGAGAAGTTACCAGATGTTTCCACACCTGTACTACATTTGAAAATCAAATCACTCCATAAAGTCTTCTCCAGCACATCCCATAGACTTTCAATAGGGTTGAGGTCAGGACTCTGTGGAGCCAGTTCATGTGTGAAAATGATTCCTCATGCTCCTTGAACCACTCTCACTATTTGAGCCCCAATTTTATATCCGTGCCATCATGGAAGAAAAAGTCCATTAATGAGATAACCTGGTCATTCGGTACATTCAGGTCGTCAGCTGACTTGATTTTACTGCCATATTTTGTTGATCCTCGACCTGAAAAACTGAAGCAACAATAGCATGGAAATGATGTGCTGTAATCAAGAATAAAGGTGGTCCAGCAAAGCTGTATGTCTTATGGGCTAATGTGGCGGCATCCTATACTCTCTGCATTACCCATTATTTTAAGTTTAAGATCTGCATAATACCGCCCACTAGACAGGTTCTGCCATGTATATGAACTCCTCCCCGCTGAAAGAAACACAAAACCGGAACATCTTCACTAGTCTTGATCACCATTGATGTTTCCACCATTGGCAAGTCTCGGACAAAGGTAGATATTACCTTGATGGATTTTTGAAGATGACTCCTACTAAAGATTCCCTCCTTTGCATTCATTCAGTCAAACTCATCTTCAGTGGTTAAAGGGTCATGGTCAAAGCTAGCCTGGTACAAATGAATGAGATGCTATTCCACTGCAAGGGAGCACTCACATGCACAATCAGACTCTCATTGATACCGATGGCCAAGCCACCTCCTGATAGGTTCTTCGGAGGTGAGGGGGACTCTGAGAACTCAGAAGTAGCCCTGTAGTAGTTATAACAAGCAAAACTCCACAGAAAGTTAATTTAGCTTCAGATCCAACCAGGGACCCTTAAGTTGTGAGGCAGCAATGCTATTAGTCATGCTATTTTACACTTAGCACCATATTACTGATGATAAAATCTTTTCAGAACAAATTTTGTGATTTTGCATTTGTTCAACCTAAGTCCTCTGTCTGACAATGCTCCTAATACATCAGCAGTTCATTGTTTAGCTTGCGTCAAGCATGCACAATTCTTAGAGGCAACTGCAACTGCTTCTATCTTGGCATCTTCCTTACATTGAAAGAGCAAACCCCCCCCCCCTTTTTTTTTCAGAGCAGTGAATGGTGCTTCTCGTTCTCGTGTAAATGTTGTCTGATGAGGTATCTTGTCATTATGACAGGTGCTAAAGAACCTTACTGTTAACTGCAGAGGCAACTGTTAAATGACCTAGAGCTTTTCCACGTCAGTACCTGGTTTATACTTGACTCATGATTTTGCATACAGAAATAGCAGCATTTTAAGCGGCACAGTTCATTTATATATACTTGTCTCAGTATCTTATATACATCTGGAACCTTGACCATCAGGTTTCAAGAGATATCACACACAAAGTTGAACACAGTTACAAACTCTATGATTGTCTTTAAAACTTTCTGCTATCATAATGTTGAGTGTTGAGCTGCATATTGAATTGAAATTTAGATCCAGAAGACTTTTAGACAAAGTTTTGGTATATTTAAAGGCTACATGGGATTTTTAAAATTTTATTTAAATACTAGCCATAACAGGGAAAATTGTGTTTTTACACACTAATTGCCTAGTACAATACACAAGTAGATAATTCTAGACATAACACTTGACTGTTTAGTCTATTGCAGACAATATACCACATGGTGCTACACTGCCCCCACAATTTTCATTGGTCTTACACTATACAGATGCAGAGCAATAATTTCCAAGAATGAGCAGATGCAGTGCTCCAGATCTTACTTTGCTCTACAGCATCCATCTTGTATATGCACGGTTAGAAGCAAGTATAATTCAGACTTAATGATGTAACTCATGTATTTTTTTTCACTCACCAAAATAGAGGACTATCCATTCAGCTTTAAAGCTGCAAGTATAATTTTCTGCAGACTTCCATCATACTTTTATTGGGAAAACAAAGCAAATGTGTAAAACACACTCTCACTCACTCATTTGCCGAACTGCTTAATCCTACTACTAGGGTCTCAGTCGACACTCTGTGAAGGTGGGGTAGACTCTGAACAGTTTGCCAGACCATCGCAGTGCCAACACACAACCATTTCCACTCACAATCACACCCACAAGTAATTTGGAACAGCCAGCTCGCTACACCATCGCACGGCAACACATACACAACTATTCACACTCACACCCACACCTAGGGGCAATTTAAAACAGCCAATTAGCCTAATTTGCATGTCTGTGGACTGTGGGAGGAAACTGGAGTACCCAGAGGAAACCCACACAAGCATGGGGAGAACATGCAAACTCCACACAGAAATGCCCTAGCCCAGGACTTGAACCCAGGACCTTCTTGCTGTAAGGCGGCCATGCTAACCACTACACCACCGTGCCGCCCACAATACCATCATCAGCAATAAATAAATGTATAGGATTTAAGAATTTTGGGAAATTTGGATAATGTCATTGTTCCTTTTCACATACTCACCATTTAACATCACCAAGATTTTTTTTTTTCACACCATAACGTATTGCATATGGGATTTTTCTACAGCTATGAATAAGTCCTGGGTTGGAGAGACCTCTATATATATGGTGCTTAAGAAGAAATTTCAGCAGCCTGTCTTTGGTCACTGGTGCAGAAAGAGTCGATGAAATTAAATCTCACACGTCTGTTGGCCCAACAGGGAAGCATCAAATGGAATTCCCAATGTACTTTTTTGTATTCATTATGAATATGTAGAAGCACTACTTTATGTAGCTTAATGCAAGCATCTCCATAGGCAACCCGAGCTGTATCTGTCTATTTATTTATTTTTTTAAATCTGTGTCAGGTTTTTGGCTACAGATTCCAGTGTCCATTTTAAAGTTCACTCTCTCAGTCTCTATGGACATGTCTCTCTGCCAGACAATGTTGGTGTTAATTGGAGCAAAACTTATTTTAGATCAGCACATCACTGAGAAGTGTTTTTTCTTGGCAAAGGCTTTACTGTGTGCATTGGAAGCAGGACTTTCTCCCCTTCTTCTCCCCGATTTTTGTCACCTGCCAACTCCCACCCACCAACCAGCTTATCCCTATCATTCAACACCCACCAACCAGGGACAGTAAAGGCTATCCAAAGAGGTTGAAGCCAGCCAACCACGATTTTATTGTATAATTACTGTAATTATATAATGATATAATTATGTAATTGTCACTCGTGTTGTATCACAGGGTAGCTGAACACTCAAGAAGAAGAGAAAAGCAAAGCATTGTCCACCCCTTTCTACATACACTGATCCTATTGATGCCTTGGAAAAGCTAGAACCAAGGCCTAGAACTAAGAAAACAAAATAATAACAAATGTATATCCACAAATGAGAAAACCTCACTATGAAAACCTCAAGGAATGCTCCCACTTACTTATTTGCTAAACTACTTAATCGTACTGTTAGAGTTGCTGCGAGGCTGATGCCAATCTCAGCAGACACTGGGCGAACGTGGGGTACACCCTGAACAGCTCGCCAGACCTTGCTGGGCAAACACACATACAACCATTGACACTCACTCAGAGCTCTCACACCTAGGGGCAATTTGGAACAGCCAGTTAGCCTAATGTGCACGTCTTTGGGCTGTTTGAGGAAACCGGAGTACCCAGAGGAAGCCCATGCAAGCACTAGGAGATCATGCAAACTCTACACGGGAACACCCCAACCCAGGACTCAAACCCAGGACCTTCATGGCAGATGTGCTAACCACTACGCCACCGTGCCGCCACTTCAAGGAACATGTTGTTCTTAATCATAATTGGTGGAATGCTTTCTATTAAGTGATTGCATTGTTAATCGAGGTCATTAGGTCAAAAACGAAAAGCATTAGAATGAATATTAATTTTCAGAAACTACTTTGTCCTGATCAGGGTCAATGTGCCCATACTGGGAAGAGGTGCCAAGTACTGCCAAGCTGTCACTGTTGGGCCTTTGAATAACCCCCTTAACCTTCTTCTGCTCAGCTTAATTGTAAGTCGCTTTGGATAAATCTATCTGTTAAATGAGAAAATCGCCATCTGGATTCAAATCTGCAGTCTCACTACAATAATTTAAACCTGAATTCTGAGGACAAGTAGGATATTCTGTGGATAGTGCAGTTCCCCATATTTTCCACGTGCATTACCCTTCTCAGCAGATGAATGAGGGGCATATGTTAGATTAGATTAGGGTATGTAGTAGATTTAGCATGCTCTACATTGCTATAGGGATACATTTTTCTTCCTATTTTTATTCACATCCTGTACACGAGTGTTCGTCTTTTAACATGAGAGGGGTTAGATCAGAGTAATAATTATGAGCTTTTGATATCAGCTAGTACTAGTTCACTTGATAAATGTCTTCATCTTCATCTTCATCTTCTTCCGCTTGATTCGGGGTCGGGTCGCGGGGACAGCAGCCTGAACAGTGAGATCCGGACATCCCTCTCCCCAGCCACTTCCTCCAGCCCTTTTGGGGGGACACCGAGGCGTTCCCAGACCAGCCGAGAGAGATAGTCCCTCCAGCGTGTTCTGGGTCGACCCTGGGGTCTCTTTCAGGTTGGACATGCCCGAAACACCACACCAGGGAGGCGTTCGGGAGGCATTTTAATCAGAAGCCCGAGCCACCTTAACTGGCTCCTCTCAACATGGAGGAGCAGTAGTTCTACTCCGAGTTCTTCCCGGATGATGGAACTTCTCACCCTATCTCTAAGGGAGAGCCCTGCTACCCTGCGAAGGAAGCTCATTTCAGCCGCTTGTATTTGCGATCTTGTTCTTTCGGTCACTACCCAAAGCTCGTGACCATAAGTGAGGGTAGGAACGTAAATCAACTGGTAAACTGAGAGTCTTGTCTTCCGGCTCAGCTCCCTCTTAACCACAATGGACTGGTACAAGCTCCGCTTTACAGCAGAGGCTGCACCGCTCAGGACCTTCTTGCTGTGAGCTGGATGTGCTAACCACTACACCACCGTGCCACCCTAGTTCTGCTTTACTGATCTTTATTTATTAAAAATAAATTTAAACCATAAGCCAATCCATTACAGAGAGAACAGTGGAGGCACATACTGTAATGATAGCTTCTGGTAGAAAGTACTGTTTAGCTGCGTAATGTGTGTGTCATCAGCGAAACACTAGCAGCACATATCCATTACATGAACCCAAACCCAAACAAATCTTAGATATATGTTATTGCCTCGGTAGCTGGCTATTCAAGTCAGTGATGCAATCAGGAACTGTTTTGTGTTTGTGTGAGACAGTGGGGAGAGAGAGAGCGAGAGAGACAGACAGAAAGTGCAAATGATTTGTTGGGTAAATTTATAGTGGCTTTGGCAGTCACATTGCTATCAGTGAGAGGGGAAGAATCGGTGCATCTGTGCGAATTACCATCTATTGGCGATAAAACCAGATAACAGCAGCTAGTGCGATAGCAAGAAAGCCTGCTGTAGTTGATGAATATCAGCCTTAATTAGAGCAATCCATCACTGCACCGAATATGCCGTGTGTGTGTGTGTGTGTGTGTGTGTGTGTGTGTGTGTGTTGGTGTGTGCCTGACTCCCTTGTGTGCATTTCACTATAATTACTTTTCTATTATTATTCTAAACACACACACACACACACACACACTCACACACACACTCTTACACTTACTTTCCTGCCCGTCTGATAGTCTGACTGCAGTTGTGTCAGCAAAATGAGAAATTATTGTTGACCTGTGGATGGATGTAGATGAACCGGTGCTTATTTGGTATGCACACACACACACACACACACACACACACACACACACACACCTATATTATGCACCTTTCTTTCTGAAGTGAAGGCATTTTCACATCTAACCTAAGTCTATGTACTTTTTTTTTATTAAATCAGAAAACACACTCACCAATTTATGAACTGCTTAATCCTACTTCTAAGGTCGCAGGGATGCCATTGCCTATCTCAGCCGACACTGGGTGAAGGCAGGGTACAACTTGAACAGCTCGCCAGACCTTTGCTGGGCCAACACTCACAACCTACTGTCAATTTGGAACAGCCAGTTTTCATCATGTGCATGACTTTGAACTGTAGGCAGAAACTGAAGTACCCGGAGAAAACCCACACAAGCACAGGGAGAACAAGCAAAGTCCACACAGAAACATCGGAGCTGAGCCTGGGACTTGAACCCAGGACCGTTTTTGCTGCGAGGCGTACCACTGCTCCACCATGCCACCCAATCAGAAAACTATTTAAATCAAATGCTCGTTGTTACATTTTAATCGTCCTTCAGTGCACAGCACACTTTATCGTTGTGTCATTTTACAAATTCATCTATAAATGCCACACACAGTGTTTTTTTTTTCTTTTTTAAGAAATATTCCAATACAATAAAATGGTAAAAGAAAAGCGAATGTGAATAGAAGAGGATAGGAAATGCATGAGTAGATGTGCCATCATGATAATTACACTCTTATAGCTATTACATAATACAGTGTTATACATTCCACTATAATGGTATAATTATACAGCATAGAGTTCAATTCTGTAATTATGTGTACACTCATATTCTTTTCTCTCTGTTGAATTCATTCGACATGACTTGTATTTGTTTTTAAGCATAGCCTGTCAGGATACTTAACTGCACTACTACTAAAGAGAGCCCTGTACTGCAGGAGTATTTGAATATATTAAGAATTTTATAATGCAAGGTCTTCCAAATAGAAATAGGCCAGGACGGTGATGTAGTGGTTAGCACATCTGCTTTACAGCAAGAGGGTCCCGAGGCTTAGAAAGGACGCTTCTGTGTGGAGTTTGTATTTCCTGTGGTTGTATGGGTTTCCTCCGGGAACTCTGGTTTCCTTCCACAATCCAAATACATGCACATTAGGCTTATTGGCTGTTCTGAATTGCCCCTAGGTGTGAATGTGAGTGTGATTGGTTGTGTATGTTTTGGCCCTGTGATAGTCTGGTGAGCTGTTCAGGGTGTACCCTGCCTTCGCCCAGTGTCAGCCAAGATAGACTCCAGGCTCCCCGCAACCCTAGTAGGATTAAGCGGTTCTATGAATGAACGAATGAACGAATGACTATATCAGTATGCCTGGTAAGCTAATGTGCCCCTTTAAGCAGTAGTTCCACCTAAGTTCTTACGTTTATCTTTTTAATTGTGTTTTGATCCCCTCAATTTTGCCTTGTTTAGTTTCAAGTTTCAAGTTTCAAGTTTATTTTTCATATACAGATAACAATGAAACATCACTACCGGCAATGAAATTCTTGGATTCAGAGCCCCCTCAAAATTGCACTTAAGAAACAAATATTGCACATAAATTTAGCATTGAGATAAAAATACAAGTAAG
>JAQMYF010000012.1:11899264-11910097 GCA_030014195.1 Neosilurus mollespiculum | reverse complement strand
GAATGTGACTATATAAATATATAAATATATATATACTGTATATATGTATCTATGTATGTATGTGTATATATATGTACATGTACATAGTGGGATAGAACTGAATTTACCATTCAGTACACTGACTTTTAGCTTTATTCTTAATATTCTTCCTCATTTTATATCACAGTTTTTGACATGCTAGCATTGGGGCTTTTTACATTTTAAGATATTTTCAAAAAGTGCTGTCCATGTGAATAGGAATTTTTTCCCCTTCCAGAATGAATTTTTAAAGTTATCTGTATGCCTGAGAGTGAACTGCTAATGGACACAAATGGACAGTAATGTGTAGCAAATGCATGCCGTTTCTCAAAAATATCCCATTACTTTTTACGTTTTTGCCTGAATACCTCAAGAAAACGTTTGCTTATTCTGTCATTTTTTTATGCAGTAGGATGGGAGCTGATTGGACTTGTCGGTAGAAATAATTTACCACCAGTTTGCTTGACAAGGGGGTCATGACATTTTTATGCCCGTGTGATAAATGAGTCACTTTTGGTGTGAATGGTAGATAGAGTGGCCTTTATGCTTTTAGTCATTAACAGGAAGAGGAAAGACCCTGGATGTTAAAAATATAGGGACCACACACTGATTTTACCAACATGATGGCATAATTGATCATCACATAACATTTCTTGCTTATTCACTCTTTAGACAGGTACTTTATTCCAAAGACACCAAAGAAAAAGGAGCTGAACCCAAAGCAGGGTCATTATACCACACAGGCATAGTTTAAAACCTGGAAATAATATTTCTTTGGAGGGATACAGGGACAATACTTCAATATATAGTTTTGTAGGCTTAATGCATGACAGTAATTTCGCAACAGAACAGGGGAATGAAGTTAAATAACAAAATAATCAGGGGAAACAAAAGACCTGTGAAAACAGTGTACATATTGAACCACCGGTGACACAAGGATCGAGACAAGAGTGAAACAGAAAATAAAAGCACCTGTCGCTGTTGCCATGGGAACCATGATGTGAAGCATGGTGTGTGAGATTTTGACAAAAGAGCTGGTGAAGGAGTGAAAAGAGACACAAATTGTTTCAAGGCTAAAAGTAAGTGCGACTGCTCAGGGTGTTACACTTATATACTGCAGGCATAGTGTTCACATATTTTTTAATTTCTTTACTCACTAAACCATTCCATATGGATTGAAGTTCATTCCTGCTATGCAAAAGTCAAAACAATTTAATTTGCGACACTTTGGTAAAAGTTTGTGAAAATTGGTATTTTCAGTGTTTTTGTTTATTAGCCATACTTTTATTAGTCATACTTTTATTCTTGTTGGAATGATTTTTTTGGTTCTCATTGCCTGCAATAGCATTGTTCAATATATTTTCACCAAAAATTATAGAGAATTACTTCTTTTTATTAGGAGCCCTTTAGACAAAAGTAGTATACATTGTATACTTTGCATAATCTTCACTGCACACTACTGTATAGCTCAGGAGCGCTACACTTATATATTGCTCAGGAGCGCTACACTTATATATTGCTCAGGAGCGCTATGCTTATATATTGCTCAGGAGCGCTACACTTATATATCGCTCATGAGCGCTACACTTATATTCTGCTCAGGAGCGCTACACTTATATATTGCTCAGGAGCCCTACACTTATATATTGCTCAGGAGCGCTACACTTATATACTGCTCAGGAGCGCTACACTTATATATTGCTCAGGAGCGCTACGCCTATATATTTCTCAGGAGCGCTACGCTTATATATTGCTCAGGACCGCTACGCTTATATATTGCTCAGGAGCGCTACACTTATATATCACTCAGGAGCGCTACACTTATATATTGCTCAGGAGCATTACACCTATATTCTGCTCAGGAGCATTACACTTATATACTGCTCAGGAGCATTACACTTATATACTGCTCAGGAGCATTACACTTATATACTGCTCAGGAGCGTTACACTTATATTCTGCTCAGGAGCATTACACTTATATACTGCTCAGGAGCGTTACACTTATATGTTGCTCAGGAGTGTTACACCTATATTCTGCTCAGGAGTGTTACACTTCACTACAAAATGCTCAAAATCAAGCCAGAAAAAGCCTCCTCTCGGAGTACAGTTCACCTGGCCTGCCTCTGTCAAGGCTTTTATATATGGAAGTCAAATATAATAGATCTCTTTTTAGTTTGCTTTTCTTTATGATTCATTGATGTATATACTAAAAACTCTGAAAGGTATTTTAAGTAAAATGAAAGGCAAGCCTTCCAAGCTCTTCCTGAACATAAACATGATCATATGTATATTTTCATCATCTGGTGTTTTTTATTTACAGTTGCAACCTGCTAAAATCCATTTGATAGTTTGAATTAGCCTGTTTGAAAAGGCTGTGAAATGCTGTTTCACTCTCATGAGACTAGGATAGGAGAATAGGACATGAATCCTCCAGTTCATATAAAGCAAATTAATGGCAATAATAACAGTATACATATATTAAAGTTTGGCTGGTGGATTAGTGGTTAGGGTGCTGGGCTCATGATCAGGAGGTCGTGGGTTCGAATTCCCGTTAGACCCCCACCGTGTTAAGACCCCTGGGCAAAGTCTCTGAAAAAGATCTGTGAAAAGTGCTCTGTCTGTAAATGTCATTTAGATATCTCCTTACAGTACTGTACGTTTTACCATATCAATGATTAAAGAGTTCTTTAGCAGTGTTGTTGAGTGTTTTTATAGCTGTTATGTGTAATTAGATAAAGAATATATGGAGCATCCACCATGAGCTGTTACTATAGAAACGGTCACGTAGTAGAAGGATCTGTTACTGTGAATCTACGATTAGTATTGCAGCTGGCACTATTGTCAGAGCTGCTGGTACTCAAATTACTCAACACCTTCTGACCCATAATGTTTTAGAATTCAAGAGCGCTGCAGTTTAAAAATACTGTGGGAAGCATTGTGATATAGTCCAAGTAGCAGCAAGCAACACAAGTCATCGATCACCTCAACACGTAACAGCACTGCAAGCGAGAGATATACACACACACACACACACACAGAGTCAGAGAATGATTATATTTTCCTCTACTCTATATAAGCCTTTTAATATTTTTGATAAAGTAGTCACAATGATTTTTTTTTTTAGATATCTCACTTTATTATCTTTGCGAAGCATTTTAGGTGGGGCCTGAACTCTGATTTATGACAAACCTCACAATGAAATCCTGCAGAATCAGCCACAAAATACAGTATCGTGTCAGCTTTAGCAGTTTTGCTTGTTAGATAAAAAAACAGTAGAGAAATCAAATCAGAAAGTGATAGCTGCTCTCCTTTTTCTGATTCCCATCATAGGTCAAATGAACAGCAGAGCCAGATGGCACAAACCAGTTTTAGGTGTCACACATGCTGGTGGATTAAAGCAGAGCAGCACTTGCCTTGAATTATACTGGCTTGGAGGTCATCCATACGAGCACACATGCGCAAGCAGTTACATTATATCTAAGTAGCATAATGCTGTAAACTCACTCACTCACTCATTTGCTGAACCGCTTAGTCGTATTAGGGTCACAGGGAGGCTGGAGCCAACGCTGGGTGAAGGCAGGGTACACCCTGAACAGCTCTACAGACCATTGCAGGGTAACACACTACCATTCACATTTACACTCACACCTAGGGTCAATTTGGAACAGCCAATTAACCTAATGTGCATGTTTTTGGACTGTGGGAGGAGACCAGAGTACCCTGATGAAACCTACACAAGCACAGGGAGAACATGCAAACTCCACACCGAAACGCTTGAGCTGAGCCCGGGACTCGAACCTGCTGTGAGGTGGACGTGCTACTCTACAGTGAATTTGTGTGTGTGTGCTGTTGATCAGTAGCCTAGTGTGGTCTTCATCATCAATTTTCTCACATCCACTCCAGCGCATCCATTATAGCTGTGACGTGATGAATGTTGAACCTGAATGTTCAAGTCAGCGGGTGCACAATTATTCTTACTCATTCTCAAAACTACACACTTTCCCTATTAGCTTCACAGCAGATACTGAATCATTTATAGTTCGTAGTAAGTAAGTACTCACTGATGTTTTGGCTCTACCGAGATCTAATTAAAAGTTTTAAATTAGAAATCGGAACTGTTTTTCAGATGAATATGTCACTTACTCAACACCCTGAACATTTAATACCCTGTTGTATACTGTGTAATTAAACATAATGAGAATATTAAGTGGAAACAGATGTCATCAGTTTTAGAGGTCAGGAGCAAGAGATGAGCAGATATATTCACAGACCAGAGATTTGGACAACTCTACATAGTTTTTGGTCAACAACAGGGTGATATTGGCGCACCTTACTGCTGCGCTATACCCAGGAGCCCGTCGTTTCCTGTCTTTTATTTGAATTTAAATACAAATTATTTTCCTGTATCTCAAATTTCTCACAAATACATATACTGAGCTGCCTGCACATCCTTAAACGTCTTGGTTACTTTTCTGTTAAGAGCAGATATGATGATGTTGCTGAGCCTAATCCAAATCAGAGTTTAATTTTCATGCATTCATTCTCATATGTTCATTACTTTATGTTATCATTTCTATAGTAACAAATCATTTACACAGACATCTGTATCTGACAATCTAATCCTAATAATGAACACTCATTTACTCACATTTAACTCATATTCATTTGCCAAACGGCTTAGTCCTACTCCTAGTGTTACGGGGAGGCTGGAGCCTGTCTCAGCCAATACTGAGCGAAGGTAGGGCACACCAGGAACAGCTCACCAGACCATCACAGGGCAATGCAGACACAACCAGTCACACTCACACCTAGGGGCAATTTGGAATGGCCAGTTAGCCTAATGTGCATGTCTTTGGACTGCGGGAAGAAACCGGAGTACTCGGAGGATAATATAATAAAACAAATAAATACAGAAATAAGTTTAAGCATAGGCAGTACATTGGCATAGTGGGTAGCACGTCTGCGCATATCAAGAAGGTTGTGGGTTTGAGACCCGGGCTCAGCTTGGGCGTTTCTGCGTGGAGCATGCTTGTCCTCCCTATGCTTGCGTGGGTTTTCTCCCACAGGCCAAAGAAATGCACATTAGGCTAATTGGCTGTTCCAAAATGCCCCTAGGTGTGGATGTGAGTGGTAATGGTTGTGTGTGTTGCCCTGCGATGGTCTGGCGAGTTGTTCAGAGTGAACCCTGCCTTCACCCAGTGTTGGCTGAGATAGACTGCAGACCCCCATGACCCTAGTAGGTTTAAGCAGTTCAGCAAATGAGTGAGTGAATGAGAAGTATAATAATTGTAGCTTTCTGTAAGGAGTCAGTTTTAGAAGGGGTCTCCGATGTCAGTAGTCAGTGATAAAGCTGTTTCTTATTTGTACCCTGGGGATTTTTCAGGGGTAAGAGATCTTTGGTTTCTGTGTAATATGACAAGATTTTATTTTATTTTATTTTATTCATTTAAATACTTTTTGTTATAACTTCAGGAGAGTAACAAGAGAAGCTGCTCAGTCAACAACTCTTTATAGCTTTTTAGCAGACTTTGCTTGCACATCATTAAACATAATAACTATAAACAGATTTAAAACCATTTTGCTTTTTAATAAATGAAGAAAGAAGACGGGTAATTTGCTGTGTTATACTATAATAGGAATAAAACACTTCAGGATATGCTGTTACACAAAAAATATAATAATAATGAAATAACTGCTGGGTGGTAATTCCGGTTACTCCGGATCGTGCCTGGCCCATTTACCAGCATGTTCTATGTAGTACAATTCAAGGTGTTAATATGTTATTTGAGGCATAGCTATAGAGAAAATTCTGCACTTTAACCCAAGACATCTTAGACCAATTATCAGCTGGTAATGCGTCTCTGTGTGATTTGTGCACTTTCCGTATGAACATGCCCTTGCAGCATTTTTTCTGGTGAAGGGTTAGAGCAGTAGTTCTTATATAATTGGTTGAGTATTATGTCACCGCAGAAGAGTGTGTGGCTTTATATAAGCTCTGTCTCTTAATGCCACATGCAGGATTTTAATACGGCGTCCTGCTGTAATCCCGCTGATGTGTCCAGAAATGATTGATGGCTTTGCTAAATTGTGACGGCCAGCTGTTCCTGCCAGGCACATCAGGATCAGAAGAGGCCTTTTTGGTAGGAGAGGAGAGGAGGGTTCCGGTAAGTACATTTTAAAGAGCAAAAAAAAAAAAAAAAAAAAGGAGTACTACCAATATCGCAAAGAATCTTGTTTAAATATAAGATTTAAAGATATGTACGTATGTTTGCAATACAAAGACACACAGAAATGCAGACACACGCACTGTATGTCTGTCTGCACTGGGCTTATGAGAATAGGAGTCAGTGCCCTACAATTGTACTGAATACCTCTTTCAGGTTTCTGTGTGTTGTCTAAGCATTGAGTGTATTTTATAGTCACTGAGTCTAAAAGAGGGTGGCACAGTGGTGTAGTGTTTAGCATGACCACCTCACAGCAAGACGGTGCTAGGTTTGAGTCCTGGGATCAGCATTTCTGTGTGGAATTTTCATGTTCTCGCTGTGTTTGCGTGAGTTTCCTTTGGGTACTCTGGTTTCCTTGCACAGACCAAAGACATGCATATTAAGTTAGTTGGCTGTTCCAAATTGACCCTAGGTGTGAGTGTGAACAGTTGTGTGTGTCTTGGCCCTGTGATGGTTAGGCAAGGTGTTCAGGATGTACCCCACCTTTGCCCAGAGTTGGCTGAGATGGGCTTCATCCTCCCTGTGCCCTAATATACATATATATGTATATTAGGGCACAGTGAGGATGAACACCTTGCCTATATATATACAGTGAGAGTAAAAAGTATTTGATCTCTTGCGGATTTTGTTGGTTTGCCCACTAATAAAGACATGATCATTCCATACTTTTAATGGTAGATGTATTCTAACATGGAGAGACAGAATATCAAAAAGAAAATCCAAAAAATAACTTTAAAGAATATATTTTAATTGATTTGTATTTCATTGAGGGAAATAAGTATTTGATTGAAGCCTTTCAGTGTTTGTATTGCAATATACACGGATCAGCCATGACATTAACCCCGCCTGAACAGTCTACAGCTAGGCAGCCTCATAGGCAGCAAGCTGTAGTGCACTGTGTGTTCTGATGCCTTTACAGTAGCTCTTCTGTGGGATTAGATCAGATGTAGTGGCCTTTACCCACAAGCATCAATAAGCTTTGGGTGCCCAAGACACTCTGGCCAGTTCATTGGTTATCCTTCCTTGGGCCACCTTTTGTAGCTTCTTACCACTGTATACCCACAAGACCTGCTGTTTTGTAGATGTAGAGACCCAGTCTTTTTGTTATCACAATGTGGCCCTTGTGAGAGTCACTCAGGTCCTTGCTCGTTTTTCCTGCTTTCAACACATCAACTTCGAGAACTGACTGTTTTCTTTCTTTCTGCCCAATACATCATACTCTTTCATAGGTGCCACTATAAAGAGATTATGTTGTATGTGTGTCTTTGTATGTGTGTCTTTGGACTGTGGGAGAAAACCGGAGCACCTGGAGGAAACCCTATGCAAGCACAAGGAGAACATGCAAATTAGACACAGAAATGCTCTTGCTGAGCTCAGGACGCAAACCCAGGATGTGATAACCACTACACCACGGTGCAACTCTAAGGTTCTTGCTGATAATCTTGCTGATATGTTTTGTATTAAATTAGTTGCAAAAATAATAAATAAATAATGCAAAATAGAATCATTTTCATAATTTGGCTAACACTGTGTATAAATAAGCTATAACAATCAGTCCAGATCAAAAAAAAATTAAAATATGTTTCCCTTAATGGACCAAGGAGGTCCATTTGCTTCTTTTTTGGTGATACTGTTAAACAAGTATTGCAAATTCTCTCTGTAGGCTGAGTTCTAAGCACTAATGCTATCAGTATTAAAAACTAATCAGAAAAATATATTTGACCACCATGTTGCCATAGACTAATTATTTTAGAAATCATTACACTACAATTCACTGATATAAACTAGACCAAGCTGGCTCTGAACAATTTAGTGCCCCATAGGCAAGTACTTCTTTGCTGCTTCTTGCATTGCAGTCAGTTCCAACAGCATTCACACTTGCACAGGTGGCATACCTCATCTTTGGATTTTTTTAATATCACTCATTGTCCGAACCCCTTAATTCTACGAGCGTAACGGAGACACTGGGTGAAGGCGGGTTACACCCTAAACAGCTCACCAGACCATAACAGGGTAATGGGCAATTTGGAACAGCCAGTGTGACAATTTGAATGTCTTTTTATGGTGAGAGGAAACCGGAGTACCCGGAGGAAACTTATGCAAGGACAAGGAGACCATGCAAACTCCACATACCCAAGAAACATCCAAGCTTGGGAATCAAACCCAGGACCTTCTTGGTGTTAGGCAGACGTGCTAACCACTTCGCCACCGTGCAGCCTGATTTTCTTAAAGTAAGAAACAAAAATTGAAGTCCACGATTTGAATGGAGGGGCAGTAGTGGCCCGGTGGTAGGGTGCTGGATTACTGATCCGAAGGTCGGGGGGTCAAGCCCCACTATCACTGGGTTATCACTGCTGTCCCCCCAGTGCAGCTAACTGGGTTTTCAAGGGCTAGCCATGTGTCTCACTGTCTGTAAAAGAACCATTGCTGCTTTTCATAAAGAGTAGGCTGCATTAGCATGTTTCTGTCCTGCGATGGCCTGATGAGCTGTCCAGGGTGTACTCTGCTCTCTTCCAGTGTCGGCTGTGATGGGCGCCAGCCTCCCCGCAACCCTAATTAGGATTAAGCGGTTCAGAAAATGAATGGATTTGAATGGTTGGGATTAAAATGATTTTTTTTAAAGCTGATGTAAACTCCAGCTAATAATAGCACCTAATTTGCATTATAACCTTTAACAGTGTAAACACAAAGAGTAAGAGTAATTACAGTAGCATTCAAACACCAAACATACATTCAGTGAAGAGTTCTCTCATATAATGCATGCTGTTTGCTCCACATACTGTACAGCACTAATCTATAATCAAAATTCAAACATTTACAACTGTTAATTACAAAAGGGGGTGGAAAAGGAAAAGCATTTTAAATGACTGTTATCATCAGCAGGACTAACAACGGCTATTTAGGCTACTTCACTTCCCATTCCACACCCACAATGCATTGGGCCACTTTTGTGGTTTCTGTTTCAATGTACTTTTTTAACGGGTGGCGTGGTGGCGTAGTGGTTAGCACAATAAATTTCACGGAAAGAATGCTCTGGGTTCGAGTCCTGGGCTCAGGCATTTCTGTGTGGAATTTCCATGTTCTACCTGTGCTTGCTTGGGTTTCCTCAGTGTACTCCTGTTTCCCCCATAGTCCGAGACATGCACATCAGGCCAACTGGCTGTTCCAAATTGCCCGTAGGTGTGAGTGTGAATGGTTGTGTGTGTGTGTGTTGCCCTGCAATAGGACCCTAATAGGATTAAGTGGCTTGGCAAATAAGTGATGAATGAATGATTCTGTGCCGTGGTCTAGCTCTGAGACAGAACATCATGCTATTCGTTGGAATGAAAACAGGACTTCCATTATATTTCGTTTATTTAAATTTGGCCCAAGATATTAGAAGCACACCTTCATTTACACAACAGTTACTAAAGATAGATGGCAGAATTTGAAAAACAAGGCACAGTTACAAACACAGAGGCTGTGCAGTCAGAGCGCCTCATTGGCTCCAATAAAAAAAAAAAATGCAGTTTCACCAGCCGCAGGTCATGACTCCTATATCCTGTTCTGCACTCGTATGGTAGTTGGTGACTACTGAGTAGATAATACTTTTGTCATATAGAAATAAGAAGACACTGTTCCTGTCAGTGGTACAGGGTGTACCTGTCAGTGCTAAATGACTTTCTTCAATCTCTCTCTCAATCATCCTTTATTTTTTTTTCTCTATCCTGCCCCCTCACCTTCATTTTCTTGGGTAGCGGAGACACACTTAACTCTATGAAGTGCTTGATAATTACTTGCGTGGGAGTGCTTGTGTTGCAGTAGGGAATACATAAGAAGGCTACAGTAATAAGTCTGAGGACTCTAAAGACTCTGGTAGGTTACCTCCATATTTAATTTTTCCCTGGACGTCATTTTATTCAACAAGGACTCCTCAGGAATGCTTAATGATTAAATCTAGTGATTTATTGCATTTAAGTGTACATTTCTTAGATTTGTAGCTCAGGTATGCATAATATACATACTGTACATTTCATTACATATATTAAATATATCTCTATATTTAAGTAGAAAATTTTGCCTGAGACACTCACTTACTCATTTGCCAAACTGACTAATCCTATTCGGGTCACAGGGAGGCTGGAGCCTATCCCAGCCAACACTGGGTAATGATGGGGCATGCCATGAACAGCTCACCAGACCAGCACAGGGAAATGCACACACAACCATTCACACTCACACGCACACCTTGGGGCAATTTGGAACAGCCAGTTAGCCTAATGTGCATGTGTTTTGATGGTGGGAGGAAAACGGAGTACTCGGAGGAAGCCCACACAAGCACAGGAAGAACAACTCCACAGAGAAACACCCGACTGCCAGACCAGCACAGGGTGAACATACACAGCCATTTACACTCACCACCTGACCGCCAGACCAGCACAGGGTGAACATACACAGCCATTTACACTCACACTTACACCACCGTGCTTCCCTGCCTGACACATATATATGTCAGTATGTATATAATATATGACATATGTGACCCAGTCTGGCAAAATGAGTCACAGTGACCAAAAATTTAAAATTGAGTTAGCCATACCATTTAAAAG
>JAQMYF010000012.1:11884883-11897940 GCA_030014195.1 Neosilurus mollespiculum | reverse complement strand
AGCTTTAAAATGTTATGGCTAACTCAATTTTGAATTTTTGGTCACTGTGACTCATTTTGCCAGACTGGGTCACATATGACATATATATGTCAATATAGAAAAAACTATTAGTCATCATAGTCCTATTTATTGACTCTGCACAGTATTTTTCTCATGTTATTTCCATCAGAGTCTATTAACACACCTGATTCTAATGCAAAATGGTGTGTCTTTATTGAGCCACTTTTACAAAATGAAGGTCAATATCCATCAACACAAGCCGACACATTCACATGCACACCCAAAACAGGTCAATACCAGAAAATACTAAAAATATGAACAGGACGAATAACCCTGTTTCCACTTTTCCACTTCTCCCTTGAGATATTCTTGTCCGTCCAGGCTGGCGCCTACCTCAGCCGACACTGGATGAAGGCGTAGTATACCTTTAACAGCTTGCCAGACCATTGCAGAGACAACACCCACAAAACCATTCACACTTACACTCTCACCCGGGGCACCCACGACATTGCCATACCTCATGAATTTTATAAATTGGTGATATGGAGTCCCATCAGATCAGTATCAGTGCTGACAAGGACCAGTGATTGTGACACTTCTCAGGTTCAGGATATCAAGGACTCGGAGAAGGATACACCAAAAAACTTGGTAATGTGTCTTTGTCACTTTACCAGTTTTTTTTTATATATTTGTAAGGATGAGAATGTTGATTCTGAATGTTGGAATGTTGGTTCTTTTGAGCATAATAATAATAATATAATAATAATAATAATAATAATAATAGTAATAATAATAATAATAATAATAATAATAATAATAATAATAATAATTAATCATGTTGATGATGATGATGATAAATAAAATCCTATTATAATGATGGCTGGGGGAATGTAAAGTCTGTACCAGCATCTGGAAGGTGCCATACCTCTTTAGTCCTACAGGTGGCACACTCTGAACTGTTCACACATTGGCAGACCTCACAGCATCCCGTAGGAGGGAATTATTTCAAAACTTTGTGTAGAAATAACAATTAACAATTAACTTTCCTTTGCATCGTTCATGGGTTTAGATCTGTATCAAAAAGTGGAAAAACTGTTTGGTCAGCATGTCTGCCTTACAGCAAGAAGGTCCGGCATTTCTGGCTCGGCATTTCTGTGTGGAGTTTGCATGTTCTCCCCATGCTTGTGCGGGTTTCCTCCAGGTACTGTAGTTTCTTCCTACAGTCCAAAGACATGCACATTAGGCTAACTGGCTATTCCAAATTGCCCTTAGGTGTGGACGTGAGTGCGAATGGCTGTGTGTGTTGGCCCTGCAATGATCTCATGAGCTGTTCAGGGTGTTCACTGTCTTTGCCCAGTGTCAGCTGAGATAGGCGCCAGCCTCCCCACAACTCTATTAGGATAAAGCGGTTTGGAAAAAGAATGAATGATAAATCAAGATATTGACAGACCTACAATACTTATCGAAATACAAACCAAACTGGCAACTAGGTAACAAGCTCAAGTTTCAAGTTTCAGGTTTATTTGTCATACGGGTAACACTGAAACATCTCTACTCACAATGAAATTCTTGGACTCAGAGCCCCCTCAATGTTGCACATAAGAAACAGATATTGCACATAATAAAACAAGTATTGCACATAAGAAACATTTAGATAAAATATAAAAAAGTAAAAAATAAAAGCTATATAACAAAGAAATATATAAAAAAATATTTAACTAAAAGAAGTTCATATATATATATATATATATGCAGATCTGACCACCCTCTGTAGAGGATTGTGGTCCAGAGCATTACAACTGCCATACCAGGTAGTGATGCAGCCAGACAGAATACTCTCAGTGGTGCATCGGTAGAAGTTGATGAGTATTCTGGAGTCCATGCCAAACCTCCTCAGCTGCTAAAGACAAAAGAGCCGCTGTCTCGCTGCTTTCGTGATCACACCCACATGATGTGACTAGCTCAGATCCTCAGTGATGTTGATCCCCAGGAATCTGAAGCAACTGATTCTCTCCACCTCTCTCCCCTCAACGTGGATAGGGGTGTGACCTCCACCCTGCAGTCTCCTGTAGCCCACTATGAACTCCGTTGTCTTGCTAATTTTTAGGTTAGGTTGTTGTTCCTGCACCATGACGTCAGGGCTCTCACCTCTGTTCTGTAAGCAGACTCATCTCCGTCTGAAATGCAGCAATGATGATGGTGTGGTCTACAAATTTGATGACGGGGTTGTGTGTGGCTGTACATTCATGGGTGAACAGGGTACACAGCAGGGGGCTGAGCACACATCCCTGGGGGGCACCGGTGCTGAGCGTCAGTGTGGAGAACGTCACACCGCCAACCCGCACCATCCGTGGTCTGCCCGTCAGGATGTCCAGGATCCAGTTGCATAAGGAGACACTGATGCACAGGTCCCGTATCTTCTTGACAAACCTGGATGGAATTATGGTGTTGAAAGCCGAGCTGTAGTCAATAAACAGCATCCGCACATGGGTCTGAAATGGGTTGAGTGTAGCAGGCAGTGAAGATGTGATGAGCTTCAACTATACGCTCAAAGCACTTCATGATGATAGAGGTGAGTGCTACTGGGCAATAGTCAATGAGGCAGCTCACATTAGGTTTCTTTGGGACAGGGACAATGGTGGTCCTCTTGAAGCATGTGGGGATGACAGACAAGAGCAGGGAAAGATTAAAAATGCCCATGAAGACATCTGCCAGTTCATGCTTTGAGAACACGACCTGGGATGTTGTCCGGTCCAGGAGCTTTCCGTGTGTTTACCTTTTTAAAGTATTTACATACGGCTGCCTGAGGGATATGAAAAGGACAGCTGTCCTCCTCTGACAGAAACTTTGGCTTGCTGTGGTTCTCAAAGTGGGCATAAAAGGTGTTCAGCTCCTCAGGTAGAGAAGCAGTCACCACCAAAAGCTATTGTGCTAATATTGTATTGAGTGGTCCCTGGGGAGTCCCATTCCTATTCAGTGGTATGAGTCTAAGCATGCTGAATGGGATTGGATAATGATGTGCAACTCACGGCTCTGTTATTGTTCTTTCACACATCACTGGACACAATGGAATCCACTCTATAATATTTCATTGCATTTTAATCTTTAGATTAGTGAATGTGTTAGTTAACTAGTATATGCAACCCCTAATAGTGCTCGGATGGCACAGTGCAAACAGCCTTTGTGTAGCTGTATTTCCAGCTTCAGCTCAGTATAATTGCCACATTTTTGAACAGAATCTTTTTTCTGCAGTGTGTTGTGACTGGGCTGAAATGTGCTGAGCAAACTTTTAAACTTGGACTGAAATCCTCAAGTGAGTTGTAAAAAAAAAAAAAAAAAACTTCAGTACTACCTCTGCTTTGTGATGTCTAAATCTTTTGAAAGGCTACTCAATAGGAGGGGGGAAAAAAGCAGGAACTGCACAAAATCTTTTCCTTACATCCTCTGGCCCAGGAATAGAACTATTCTATTACTTTAATATGAGCTCCTGGAGGTTAAACGGGATATCCTGCTGTACATATACTGTATATAAATGTGCGTGGCCATATGTAAATTCATGGTGGTGATAACATGAGAAATACCTGAAGAAATAAAATGTGCTTGCAAAATTAAAAACAAGGAATAAAAAGCACTAATTAGAGAAACATATTGCAGCATAGTCCCATGTGTTCATGATCACATTTTTTTAAAATAACTAAACGAAAAGTGTTGTAGCGCTAAACTATTCTCATAGATCTTACTTATGTACATATGGCAGGTTTGATATATTCCCTTTTATTGTGGAGGCGATCTGTTCTAGCAACTGTGTGTCTGTGTGAGTGGATTCAAGTGTGGCAGCTGCTTTCACAATTCGGCAGCATCGTTCGACTATGTAGGTCAGACAGAAAAGACAGAGAGACAGAGAGACAGACAGGGAGAGAGAGAGAGAGAGAGAGAAAGAGAGAACACATGTATGCTTTACATCTGAATATATCAATGCACCAATGCTGCCCCAAATTTCAGTGAATATCTAGCTTCCTTAAACACACCAACGATCAACAAGAGCAGTCAGAGGGCACAAAGCTTTGCTAAACCAAAATGTCAAAAAAACCCTAAACAAAAGAAAACTATCTGACAATGTTAAACAATCCTTTAAAAAGTTCTTGGATTTAAATTTGATTTGAGTCTTCCTTGTCTAAACACCAACCTCTGGTAGAAATTTCATAAAACATGAAATTTATAAATTTTTTGCGTAATCCTGCTAAGAAACACACAAACCGAAGGTAAAACATAACCTCCTTGGTGAAGGTAAATGTATATGTCTTGATGTTTCCAGAATAAGCTACATTTACATTAATAAGGATTTGGCAGACACCCTTATCCAGAGTGAATTACATGTGTTTTAATGCAACTGATGGTTAAGGGCAACAGTGGAAGCTTGGTGGTACTGGGGCTTGAACCCCTGACTTTTGGACCTGTATACCAGAGCCTTAACCACCTGAGCCACCACTGCCACTTTATAAGTTATAAGCTGCCTTAATTTATATACTTTCCACTGAATGGTTGTACTATATGCTAAGCTTAGTTTCACATCAATCGTACAGTTTATCCACATTGTTTTGATGCGGAAGCTTCTCCTTACCCTCAGTAATTAGCTACCGTTACTAAATAATATGCTTTCTAAAAGCTACCTGTATTATACCGTGGCACAAAAAAGTAATGCAGCATTGTGGCAAAGTGGTTTGCATGTCTGCCTCACACCAAAAATGTCCTGGATTCGAGTCCCTTGGGCTTGAGCATTTCTGTGTGGTGTTTGGATGCTCTCCCTGTGCTTGCATGGGTTTCCTCCAGGTACTCCAGTTTCCTCCCACAGTCCAAAAGCATGCACATTAGGCTAAATTGGCTGTTCAAATTTGCCCCTATGTGTGAGTGTGAGGGTGAATTGTTGGGTGTTGACCTGTGATGGTCTGGTAAGCTGTTCAGTATGCTGCCTTCACCTGGTGTCAGCTGAGATCTAACTTACAACTATAATCACTCGGAGAGTGCAAACCTTAGCCAAGTCAGCTTATTTCCTTCCTTATTTTCATTTCTGGTAAATGTCATTTTACAATCCTTTTCTTAGCTAGCCCTACACATTTCAATGTTCTAGATCACTGGATCCAGAATGCTAGTTCAATCCTGACCAATTTTGGTTTGTCATAGATCTTGTACAACACGTAGGCTTTGTACTGTAAGTCCTTACTTATTGAACACAAAGTTAGGTGGTTTGGTAAATGAGTAATGAGTGAGTGAAACAAAAGTTCAATTAAATTCAAATCAATTCAGTTTTATTTGTATAGCGATTTTTACAATTGACATTGTCGCAAAACAGCTTTTTATAGTAAAAGGAATTTAAAAAGAGAAACTCCCTCAGTTGACACGAGGAAGAAACCTTGAGTGGAACCAGGCTCAAAAGGGAAACCCATCCTCATTTAGGTAAAACCATAAAAATACAAACCATATAAGAGAAACTTTATTACAGTCCAACATGCAGTCCGGACAGCTGAGTCACTGGGTATCTTCAAATGACGGCTGAAAACCTACCTTTTTTTTGGCAGTACTTAGATAAGCACAGTTTCACACACACACACACACACACACACACACACACGCACACATGCACACACACACACACACACACGCACACACGCACACACACACGTCACTCTGGATAAAAGCATCTGTTATATACTGTAAATGTAAATGAAAATGTAGTCCGGTTGGTTATACCACAACTGAAAGTCTTAAATAATTGTATCAAAAGCGTTTATATCACCAGCAGTGAAAAGTCGTCTTCACAGTTGCTGAGTGCAGATCTAAGCTCATTTGGATCTTCATCAGCAGGAGCGAGGGGCTTCCAAGATGAGAACTCCAGCCAACATCACCACATCAGCACAGACCTCAGGACTCAGAAAGCAGAAGGATCAGGAGGATCAGGATCACCGGCATCCCAGAGCAAGCAAAAACACAGACAGAGAGAGAGACAGAGAGAGAGAGAGAGAGGGAGGGAGAGGGAGGGAGAGCAGGGACTCCAGCATGACTAACTATGGCAGCATAACTAAAAAGAGAGAAACCAGAAGGAAGACAGACATGAGGGCACCCTGCAACGTTGGGCAATCAGCCACTCCACTGTCAACAGACTTGGGTGAGCATGTAGAGTGAGGGAGCGACAGCATCCCAACGTCACAGTTTACCAGAACTCTCCTGAGGAACCCCAGATCTGCTTTACAGATAACAAAATGCTTGACTAAACAAGAAAGTTTTCAGCCTAGACTTAAAAACAGAGTTTTTAAAACAGTTAAGCTGCAAAAAAGAGGAAAATCTAACTTTATGGGACAGCCCGGTCAGAGCCCAGACGTTACCCATATAAAGACCTGTTCACACCAGACACCTAATGAAAATGGCTGTAGGTCAGTGGTGGCTTAGTGGTTAAGGCGATGGGTTACTGATCTGAAGGTTAGTGGTTCAATACCCACTATCACCACTGTTGGGCCCTTGAGCAAGGCCCTTAACCCTCAATTGCTTAGTTGTATAAAAATGATAATTGTAAATGATAAGAGTGTCTTGCCAAATGCTGTAAATGTAAGTGGATGGGCTAGAGTAGTTCTGTAAGAATGCATGGTTCACAATTCTTACTGAATGGGGTGCAGATCTGACCAACAGATACTTGCTACCAAAGGAAGCTCAACTAAATATTCCATCCAAGTGTTCACCTACTTTTCTAATGTCTGCAATAAACATTGCAAATGTAAATTGTGTTTATTCATTATTGTAACTTAGATGAAGGCCAGACCTTTATTTTCAGATAAATTTATACATAAACGCAGATCGTTCAAAAAGGTTCACTTACATTTTCAAATCACCTCCTTTTTTTTAAAAATTAGCTTTTTAAGTCAATTCATATCACGATATCTGTACCCACTGGACATAAAATACTTCAGACAACA
The DNA here is from genome assembly GCA_030014195.1 of Neosilurus mollespiculum. Classification (NCBI taxonomy): domain Eukaryota; kingdom Metazoa; phylum Chordata; class Actinopteri; order Siluriformes; family Plotosidae; genus Neosilurus; species Neosilurus mollespiculum. The sequence goes on along the minus strand of JAQMYF010000012.1, from coordinate 11,890,975 downwards.
GCATACATGGCATATGGTACTACACACCCATTAAACATTTGTTGAAACAAGCCACTAATCAATTTTGCTTCCTGCTGAGCCATGCCATTCTACGATATCCATCACTCCATCTGCTTGAAGACACATCAGAAATGAATATTAAGAAATGTTGAATCTTACAGAACTAACCACTGCTGAGAAAACTATTCCGAGAAAATGAAAAACAAAATATTTCCAAAATCAAATCACATGTTGAGTGGAAAATGTATAAATACAGGCGTGGAGAGTACTTTAGTTTGTTACTACACCTAAATAGTGGTTTACAAGATTTGTAACTGTTTGTACTCTTAGTCAAGTGAAATCAGTAATCAAGAAAGAAAAATATCGATTTAAAGTGTACTCACATCATGTAACACTGGTGGAGGTCTGAGAACATCAGTTCACATGGAAAAACTTTATTCTACATCGGAGAAGATTGGAGGAGATTATAAAATTTCAGGGAGAACTTTGGGGAAGAGTGAAATAATTTGGTGGGTTTTTTGTGTACAGAGTACATCGGTGAAACAGGAAAAAAATCAGAGTGACACTGGTGAGCATCAGAGAACATTGGTTTACATCTGTAGTGGATACTAGTGGATGTAACATTGGTATAAAATTTAGGAAAAAGTGGGAGTAACATCGGTACAAATCGGAGTGACAGTATACTCATAGATCATAACAAACCTCAGATAATATTTCAGAATAATATTGGAATATGATTGCTTTAAATCCGGATTTTCATTCCAATCTTCACAGTAGTTACAAAATCTTTTATTTGCTAAACCACGTAATAATACTAGGGACTCTGGAATCTGGGCGAAGGTGGGGTACAGCGTGAACAGCTCGCCAATCCATGGCAGGACCAAAACTCACACCCATTCACATTCAGGACAATGTTGAACAGCCAGTTAGCCTAATGTGCCTGTTTTTGGACTGCATGAGGAAACAGGAATATCTGGATGAAAGAAATGTAAGCAGGGGAGAACATACAAACTCCACACAGAAACACCCTCGTCGAGCCCAGGACTCTGTGAGGTGTACATGCTAACCACTACACCACTGTGCCACCTTGTTACATATTTTAAACCTGATTTTTTTATGCAGTTCCAGTTCATGCAGGATGAGATGTTTCTATAGTCTCGCATGTAAAAATTAAAATAGCTGGCTTTAATATTCCTCCAAAAATTTTAATGACAGCCATTATAAGTCCAGCATCAATCACCTAACAAATTGGCAATAGTATAGATTAAATAATTAAAACAAAACTTGTTCCTATATATTTACATTTCCTAAATTCTCAGTAAAACATTAAACAAGTTCCAATATTAAAGTTTTTATGTCGAAGTCAGCTATTTTTCAATGCAGCAGCTGTCAATCAGCCACTCCTGTTCTATAAATGGGGAAAAAAAAGATCTGGACAGCAAACCTATTTCAACAACAAATTTGTACCACTTGTACCTATCAATCCTGTTCCCTATTAAATTAATAAACCTTGCCCTTTTGCACTATATGCTTGAGGTCCTCAAGGGTACTTTGTATAATTATAGGATCTTGCTCATAAAGGGATTTTACTAGAACTGTATAACAGGGAAGTCCTGTGGTGTACGATTCTACACAGAACCTTTCCTAGTTTTCACAGAGGTCATCAAAGACTCTTTAATGGGGTTCAGTAGAGGAATGGTGCATTCAGGGTGTGGGTTTTGAAGAAATACTGAAGGAACAGGCTTTGAGTTTCCCAACTAGATTTTTCTTATCACCACTATAAAAAGTGGAGGTATTATGATAATTGGCATTTTTTTGCCTGTGAACAGAACTCTGACCCCACCCATGCATGGATTTTCACTAAACTTGGTGGGGACGCTACCCTACCTGACTTCCAGAGATGGCCTGATTTTTGAACTGTCAATGTCAAGAGTATAGGTAAAATCAAGGCCATAAAATTTCAAATTGAATTTGCTTATATCTGAGAAAAAAAGTGACATTTTCCCATAGATGCAGTGAGGCACGGATAGAAAACCATGTACATGCTTTCAATCAAAATAATCCTATTTGGCCTTGAGTGACCTTGAAGGGTGAAAATCAAGGTCACAGTATTTTGAGCACTTATAACTTTGAAATAAGTGCTGACAGACATACCGTATACTTGTTACTTAGACCTTTTCTAGCATTACTATGGCCTCCATTTGTAAATACAAGCCGAAAACCCATATGGACGGGGCATTTGAAGCTACCCAAAATGATGCGATGAAAGAAAATTCCTAAAAAATCAGTACCTTCAAAAGTATTCACCCTAGAGAGTTGGGACTGGTCTCAAAATGTGCGCAAACCATGTATTTATATTCACTTTCCACTATATATATATATATTTTTTGTGCTATTTAAAAAAAACATTTTTGAGGCAGTTTCTATCAGAAACGTTATTTTACATTGGTACATCGATGGCCTTATGATACATTTTTATCATTTTTCAATGCATGAAGGTGTCTCGGATTTTGTTTTTGTGAGTTGATTTTTTTAATGTTGAGTGTCTTTCACTTCCAAAGTTCCACACTATCCAACTTCTTGTGTTTTCTTTACCTCAAATGTATGACATCATTAGTTTTCACAGACTCACAAATCAAAACTCAATTCAAACTAAATTCAGTGTTAACATTATTTCTTATTTCCAGGTGCTTGTAGCTGACAGTGCATAGAACTATTAGAAGTAGAAAGTAGAGAGAAATATCAACCTCTCTCTCGGTACAGAAATTGGCCAAGAACCTCATGGTGCATCTTGATAAAGCCACAAGCAATGCCAGCGTTACCTGGGCAGACTTTGATGCTGCAGTAGTGGTTCTCGCAGAGGCCATGTAGGAACTTTAAATGTGATTTGATGATCATTCATGATATACATGTACAAATTAACATTTACATTTTCCATTTTTATGAAGATAATTGTTTGTATTAGTTTTATAATTCTTTATAATTTTTATAATTCCAACCAAAATAATCTCAAAGGAGGGTAGTACTGAAAGTTATTTGACTTATTTCGACACCTTCGATGACATTTAAATTTTTAAGTGAGTGTAAGTTCTTTGAAGCATGTAAGTAAAATACAATGTTTTTTGTTTAAATGTATAAAGTATTTTCAATATTATACTTTTTAATAGAGAATAGATAGTTTCTTTGTGGTGCTGTGACTTCATTATTTGTGATTTTGGAGATATTCTCCGAAAAAAATGGTTTTTCGCCAATAACTTGAAATTGGTTACAATTAGACACATAGTTGCTATTAAACGTGAATATAAACATGTGGTTTAAATAAAACAGTTTAATTAGGCCCAATTGTAAAAGTATAGGTATAACCATTCTCGAGATATTGATATTTTCAGCATAATTCTGCTCTCGATGCTGTTGTTTCTTTAAAGTATCCATCTATATGGATTTTTAAGCCCATATGTTATGTATAAGCCCTATACTAGATACCATTCTAATTGTTTTTATGTATATTTTCACTTTTTGTGCACACAAGATCAAGCTGATGACATTTTGAAAATACCCCCCCCCCAACCCCCCAGTAAAATGGAAACAGCAAGAAATTAGCCAGTGCTATTAGCATACAATAGTGTGCAGTGAAGATTATACACCACCACTTTTGTCTAAAAGGACCGCTAATAAAAAGAAGTAAAAAATTACTTCTCTATAATTTTTTGGTGAAAATATAATGAACAAGGCAATGAGAACAAAAAAAAAATCACTCCAACAAGTATACTGAGGTAAAAGTATGGCTAATAAACAAAAACACTGAAAATACCAATTTTTTCAAAAAAATTGAAAGGTGTCGCAAATTTTTTTTTTTTGTCTTTTGCATAGCATGAATGATCTTCAAACCATGTGGAATGGTTTAGTGAGTGAAGAAATTAAAAAATACGTGAACACTATTCCTGAAAGGTTAAATGCTGTAATCAAAGTAAAGGGTGGCCACAATAAATATTGACTTTTGTTCTCAAAAAAATTATTACTATATATTATTACTATATATTGTTGTTTGTTTACTTATTCTCGTCAATATAATCCAATATTACATGAAATAAATACTTGAATAGCACCTGGTTTCTGATCTATCTTCATTTTGTAAAGTGTATAATCATCACTGCACACTACTGTATCATTTGGAGATCTGCAAGGGATTTTAAAAGGTGTGTGTATGTGTAGAACTTAGAGGACATTTCCTGTGGAGAGACTCTAGGACAGGATTAGTATACAACCCAGATTCCAAAAATCTGGGACACTGTGCAAAATGTAAATAAATACACAGTGCAGTGATTTGCAAGTCCATCATCCTATATTCAGTTGAGTAAAATATAAAGACAATATATTTAATGTTTAAACTGAATGTGATGCTTCCAAAATATTTCGAGAAAAATTGGGACATGGGGCAGCAAAAGTTTGGAACAGTAAAAAAAAAAATCCACAAGCATCCAGGTTAATTGGTAATTGGTACAATTTGTACAATTGCAAATAATTAAGGAAATTCTCCATTATTCATTATCCCTGAAAATGGACTAGTGATGAATAGTGCTTCACCCAGCATCTCAACTTTTTTAGAATAAGGGTTGTATTTATCATCTCCATCCTTTTCCCTGGAATTCAGCTCTTTGTTCTGTTCTTGACATGATTTGGCAGCTGTGTGTGATTTGCCGTGGGCGATTGGGCTTTGTGCCGCTTCAGCAGTATTGTTGTGGCGGCTCCTATGTTGCTGTCCATGGTGCTGATCCTGTACCAACAGTACTCTGGATGTGATGCTAGATCGGCATTATAAACCGCCTGGCGCTGTGTGTGTTGTACATGAGTGTGTGCTGAATTAGAAATAACACTCTAAATCTTCCCAGGGGATGTGGACACACAGATGTAAGGATTTCCCAAGAGTGGGAAATGATGTGTGTGTCTGCGTCTATCTGTGCCTGTGTGTGTGTGTGCAGGTATATGGATGGTACAGGTCAGGGATGAATTCCTAAAGGAGATCGGCTTTTAATGCAGTTGCATTGTTTTGGAGCAGAGCTTGAGCCACTTGCTATGTTAACTCATTAGAAGCCTGGATGGACTAGAGCTTCTACATCATGGTTTGCCATCCCGAGACAGAGGAAGTCACGATTTTACCTCAGGCAAAGGATTATGGGAGAAGCAGCTCTCTGTCTTTTTCACTGCCTTCTTTATCTAGGTCATATCACACCACAGCCTGTTCTAGTACTTAAAATAAAGGACCCTGTCTCATTACCAGTGAGCTTTTTCAAAAACAAATATAGCTGGTGTACAATACTTCAGAGGAGGAATAGAAGAAATGTTCACTTTGTAATATAATGTCACATGGGATATGGTGTATATAGTCAAGTGACACTGCACGCATGAAAATCATTTACATAATTATATTACACACTGTACTCCATCTACATTATTATTATAATATAGATTCAGGCACTGCCTAAAGGCGGAGCACCCAATAGATATCATTATTAATAGGTGTCTGAGGCCGTTGTTATAAGAGTAACACGGCTCCTTTTTAAGGGCTGAATCAATTTCAGTCCTGAAGGAAATAAATAAAAATAATTAAAAAATTTAAATTTACTGACTATGCTCTGAAGCAAAAGAAATAAAGATTAACCCTGAGTTTTCTGGTCACCACCTTGTGTCAGCTGATTTCCATGTTCTTTTGTATCACATGTCTTGATAGTTTAATTATTCATTTAATGAGTTCATATTCCGTATTCCTGGTGATGTTTGGTGTTTTGCTTGACGATAGTTTGTCTGCCTACCTGAGTTAGATTGTGTTTTTTATTCTGTGCGAGTCTAAACAATGGTGTATGAGACTCTAGGAGGTTTCAGTTCCGTTATGAATAAAGCTGTTTATTATACACTGTACTCCCTCTACATCATAATAATATACACCTTACTCCCTCTACATCATTACATTATACACTTTACTCTAACTACATCATTATATTATACACTGTACACCCTCTACATCATTACATTATACACTGTACTCCCTCTACATCATTACATTATACACTGTACTCCCTCTACATCATTATATT
>JAQMYF010000012.1:11848655-11862521 GCA_030014195.1 Neosilurus mollespiculum | reverse complement strand
CTCTTTTTGTTATATCTCTCTGTCCACATACATACACCATCTCTCTCTCTCTCTCTCTCTCTCTCTCTCTCTCTCTCTCTCTCTCTCTCTCTCTCTCTGTCTTTCTCTCTTTCTGACTACCGTAATAATTCATGGACAAATGGTTAAGGAGTTGTGGTAAAAAGAACACCACATGGCCATCTGTGTCCTCAGTGATATATTCGGTCACAGAGGGTACTGACCCCACACTTGCCTTTTTAAATTTGCAAAATTTGTGTTAATTCAATTCAGTTCAGTTTTATCTGTATATCACTTTTTACAGTTGACATTGTCGCAAAGCAACTTTACATAGTTAAAAAAAGTTGGTAAAGAATTTAAACATTTCTTCTACAAACCATACTCATCCCCAATGAGCAAGCCCGCGGCGACAGTGGCAAGGAGAAACTCCCTCAGTGGACACGAGGAAGAAACCTTGAGAAAAGCCAGACTCAAAAGGGAAACCCATCCTCATTTGGGTGAAAACATAAAATACAAACCATGTAGCAGAAACTTCACTATAGTGTAACATGAAGTCCAGTTGGTTATACCACAACTGTAAGTCCTAAATCATTTTAGCAAAGGAGTGTATATCAACAGTGAAAGGTCATCTTCACAGTCTCCAAGTGCACATGAAGGTCTATATGGATCTTCATCAGCAGGACCAAGGAGCTTCGAAGATGAGAACTCCAGCCAGCCGCAACACACCAGTATTTCTGTAATACTGGTGTAAAATTCCTTGCTAAAGCAAAGTTACTGGTTTTTACTGGTTGTAATGTGCTGTATTTGTAGTGTATAATTATACGTCTTGTAGCAGAATTTGTAGGTGATTTTTTTTTTTTGCCATGTTGACTGGAGGTGGGCGGCATGGTGGTGCAGTGGTTAGTATGTCCACCTCACAGCCAGAAGGTCCTGGGTTCAAGTCCTGAGCTCAGCAAAGGCATTTCTGTGTGGAATTTGCATTTTCTTTCTGTGCATGCTTGGGTTTCCTCTGGATATTCTGGTTTCCTCCTACAGTCCAAAGACATCCACATTAGGTTAATTGGTTGATCCAGATTGACCCTAGGTGTGAGTGTAAGCACAAGCTGTTTAGGGTGCACCCTGCTTCCGGCCAGTGTCGGCTGAGATAGGCCTCAGCCTCCCCACAGCCTTAATAGGTTTAAGTGGTTGGGCAGGTGAGTGACTGACTGGAGGTGAGATTCTGGATCTTGCTGCAGTGTGTTCATGGTGATTCAAGAAGAGGGTGTTGATGTTCATCATGGCTGAAGGGAAATGAAAATACTGCGTTACACTATTTATCCCAGTTCAATCCAGATTAATTAGCCAGCTTTGCATTTTATATGCATTGCATCATGTCTTATGTAAACTAACCAGGGCAAAAATAGACAGATAATAATACAGCAGTGTGGCTTCTTGGTTGCAAATATCTTGTATGCAGTCTTTTGCTGATTAAAGTGGGTGATTACTAAAAACTTGATGATGCTGCAGCCTCATTAGTAAGTCTTTGTGTGTTCACAGGAGATGGAAACCCCAAAGAGAGCAGCCCTTTTATCAACAGCAGTAGCAGCACTGACATTGAGAAAAGCCAGCAGTATGATGGAAAGCACATGGCTCTGTTTGAGGTACAGGTTTTCCCCATCTGATATTACAAAAATGGCACTGTTGTTATCTTTTGTTTCTTCTTCTTCTTCTCCTCCTCCTGCTCCTTCTTCTTTTTCTTCTTCTTCTTCTTTGTCCTCTTTTACAGACATTGAGGGTTGAAACTCTCACTTTAGTATTTGGAAATGATCTCTAAAAAGCATTAAATGTCTCTAAACATCAATTTATAATGAAAATCCAATGCACCAATACTGACTACTAAATATCCAATGTGTTTTGTCTCCCATTATCAGCTCATTGCATTATTATTATTATTTTATACTGTATTAATTCCACAAGGGAAGCTTCATGCATTTAACTCATCCAAAGTGAGCACACACTCAGAGCAGTGGACTGCCACACATTGCAGTACCCAGAGAGCAGTCAGGGGTTAGGTGCCTTGCGCAAGGGCACTTCGGGAATGAATGTGGAGAAATGGAAGGTGCAGCTCACTCCCCCACCACCACACATTTTTCCTGCTGGTTCGGGAATCAAACCAGCGACCTTTCTTTCCCAAAGCCACCTCTCTATCCATTAGGCCACGACTGCCCCCACAGGAACAGCTTTGCCATAACAAAGCCTACAAATATCAATGGAACTCATCAACATTCCCCTCCATGAAAATCTTTAGGAAAACCTGAGTGACTGAGTAATTTCAGATGAATGCAAGGGTTTCTTGGTGAAATCACTGCAGCTCATGGGTTAAGTATCTCTTATTCACCTGTTCTACATCTTGTTTTGGTTCGGTGTCTGTTTAAAATGACAGTAACAAAACTATGTGACCGGAGGAATGATTTTGAATGGTCAAGTGTTAAGAAGCAGAATGAGGCTTCTGAGGTCAAGAGAAATGAAAAATATGGTAATGATTACTAATATCATCAGGCCCAGTACAGGGGTCATTGACACTCATATACATGAGTAAGCAAATGGTTTCAGAAAGACATTGCAGCCAATTCCAAAGTGGTAACATAGTATTTCATGTTACTCAGTATAGCTGGTATATAATTAGGCCCCTTTTAAAGAAATATCTGATAAGATATAAACTTTAAACCTTAAATAGCAATTAAAATCTGGGAGCAGTATATAGAGGGCCTAGAAACTGCATTGTTTCAGGCTGACACACTGGGAAACAGAGCATTGAGTATGTGCCTTTTTTTAGCCAGCTGCTAGTTCAGCTAAACTAAGCTTTACTTTCTTAACTATAAAACTTAAAGGATATAGGCACTACCTTAAAGTGGCGCTCCGAAAAAAGTTATTTCTCCTGATACAAGGTTTCAGTGTGAGTTTGTTTTGATGATGCCATCGATGACATAATGTCATGTAACCATCACATCATGACCGCCCCCTCCCCTAAGTTTTGATATTGTCTAAAAGTGTTATGCTAATGAGATAAAAAAATAAATAAATATGGAAACCCAGGATCACCACAGTGTAGCGAGATGCAATTCCACTAGATAGGTTCACTTCCGTAAGCACATTATACGCGCCAGAAACGTCATTTGCTCCCTCAGTGTGATTGGGTTAAAAGCCTTTCTATTTAAATGAGTAACGCAGTGCATGGCAGTAATAGTTTATTTTGCTAGCTAAAAAAATGAAGCTATATATGCTATACCAATTTGCTCCATGCTCCACTTAGCTCCGTTACCAAGTCTGCTGCCCATTTATGATGTTCAGTTGTAATTACTGGCAAAAAAAAAAGAAAGAAATATACTCCTGAAATCTCAGCATGAATACAGTGAAGCTCCCTGCTGATCAAAGTCTCATACTGTCACAACTATGAATGTGAGTTTTGATGGAACAATGCAGTTTCTAGTCCCGTCTATGTGCTGGTCTCAGGTGAAATGGAACTAAAGTTGTTTGCTTTTTACTGTGTGTGTGTAGGAGGAGATGGACACGAGTCCCATGGTGTCCTCTTTGCTCAGCAGCCTTGCCAACTACTCCAACCTGACGCAGGGCAGCAAGGAGCATGAAGAGGCCGAGAATAATGAAGAGGCCCGCAAGAAAACAGTGCAGGTAAACTCACACAATGTCTTGAGTGTCTGCACTTTGTAAGAGTCAGTAAGGGCAGTCTTGAAAATTTCAGAAAGTCTTCAAGTTGTGGTGCTAATAAGAGGATAATCTGCTGGGTTTTTTATTTATTTATTTTTTTTAGCTTCACAATTTAAATAAAAAAGAGAGTCTAGTGAACGAATGATTGTTTTAAACATCATTAAATAAACTCATCACTGGAGCTGAATGAAAAATAATGTAAATTATGTAATTGTTAATAGTTTAAATATTTGACGTGTCATTCAGGAATAAATAAAAAGTAGTAATTATTGGCAAATTAAGCAGTAGCGCCTCAGTGGATAAGCCTCTTGAAGTCCCAGAAGTGCCCTGCTACTATTTACATTTACGGCATTTGGAAGACACCCTTATCCAGAGTGGCTTCCACTTATCATTTTCATATAACTGAGCAATTAAGGGTTTAGGGTCTTGCTCAAGGGCCCAACAGTGGCAGCTTGGTACTGCGGCTTAAACCCTCAACCTTCGGATCAGTAATCAATCTTTAACCACCAAGCCACCACAGCTACCACTGTTGGGCCCTTGAGCAAAGCGTTAAACCGTAAACTGTTCAGGTGTATAAATGAGATAAAAATATAAGCTGGTCTAGATGAGTGCCAAATCCCATTAATGTAAATGGGGAACACACTTCAGGTTGTGCTGTTAGTGAAAATTAATCCACTGCAGGGACAGAAACTACTCCTATAGAACAGTGTAGCCCAAAATAAGTTATCAATTTTATTCTACTTTTTGAGATAATAATTAACTCAAGTATCAGTACTTAAGCAAGTTAACTTAAATTACACAAAAGTTTAATCTTCAGATAGTCATATTTATGTATTATTAATGAATTAATCATTAATGTTTACGCATTACTACAACAAAGTACCTGCTATTGCAATTTAGTCATGTGTGTTGCTCATATGGTCATTTATAAGTTTTTTTTTACATAAATAGACCTGAAACAAACAAAAAAAAAGATTGCACCATTGTCAGGACCAATATTCTGTGCACCACTGAAATATTTGAATTAGGGCCACTTTTATGCATCAATCAATTTGTTGTTCATTTCACTGATTTGCTATCTCCATTGGTGGGCTTTTGTCAGGCTCCTCGTATGGGCACGGTGATCGGGGTCTATCTGCCGTGCATGCAGAACATCCTGGGAGTGATCCTCTTCCTCAGGATGACATGGCTGGTGGGCGTCGGAGGCGTCCTGGGAACCTTCCTCATTGTCTTTATGTGCTGCTCAACGGTGTGTCTCTTACTGTCTTTTTTAATCATTCATAAACACAAGCACTTACAGTACGTCCCTAGTAGTCAGCTTACAATATTTTATTTAGTTTTTGTTTGTTTTAATTAAAACGTGAAACTTTTTTGTTAGATGTTGACATATTAAAAGAACAAGATTTCTTAGAAATAAATTTGAAATAATTCTGAAATAAATGTACGTCCTGTTACCAGGTAACATTTTTCGAAACCGCTTAATCCTATTAGGGAAACCGGAAGGCTGGAACCAACACTGGGCGAAGACATGGTACACCCTGAACAGCTCACCAGACTGTTGCTGGGCCAACACACACACAACCATTTACTCTTACATCCATACCTAGGGGAAATTTGGAACAGCCACTTCTTCTAATGTGAATGTCTTTGGACTGTGGAAGGAACTCGGAGTACCCGAAAGGAAATCCATGCAAGTACAGGGAGAACATGCAAACTCCACACAGAAACACCCGAGCACGTAACTCGGACCCAGGACCTTCTTGCTGTGGAGCGGACCTGCTAATCACCGTGCCACTCATTGGGTGACATGGGAAAGTGTAATGATAGGGTTAAAGAATCAGCTTGTAATTTTGAGAGCCCCCTACTGACTGAGAGGTGAATTACAGTTGGAAATTTCAGTCACCCTACTCCTTTATCTGCTCGCCAATATTTATCTTACTTTAGTCCTCTCCACAGATGAGTTATTTGCTTCCTTCTTCTTTTGAGTTGTTTGCTGTGCCATGCTCCAGGTTGTATAATTCATTCTACTTTAATCACGATCACAATTTTTAAATATGATCACAAATTCCTCACTAATTGACTGTGATATTGCTAAGCTGTGATTAGGTTACCTCATCTAATAGATTAATGGAAGGTAATGGAGTCATGATAGACATTGCTTTATTGATTGTAGAGGAGTAAATCAGGATTGTGTGCCCACTCTCAGCCAACTCTGACAATTTTCTGCTTCCCAAGACATAATAATATGACAAACAAATGCAGTTTTTGTCCGTTGCATAGTGAAAGCTGAAGATCAGTTGACAAGACAGGCTCGACCTGATTTATCTGTCTTTGTTTGGGTGGCACGGTGGCATAGTGGTTAGCACATCCACTTCACAGCAAGAAAGTCCTGGGTTTGAGCCCCATGCCTGGCGAAGATATTTCAGTATGGCGGTTGCATGTTTTTCCTGTGTTTTGTATGGCTTTCCTCCAGTTTCCTCCAAAAGTCCAAACACATGCCCATGAGGCTTATTGGATATTCTCGATTAACCCTAGGTGTGAATGGGAATGATTGTGTGTCTGTGTTGCCCTGCAATGGTCCGGCGAGTTGTTTAAGGAGTACCCCGCCATCCTTCCAAGTTGGCTGGGATGGGCTCCAGCCTTCCCAGCCAACTTAATACAAATAAAAATTTGTAACTAATACATTAAACGACCTTTGATTACTGGAGTACTTCCATTTTATAACATGCCTACTCCCCATTATTTTCAACCAAGGGGTCGTAAATATGAAAACACAAATTTTTGGCATAATGTTTTTTGCATAATTTCTCACTTACCCCAAATTAGTAAATTTATTCATACATTCATCTTCCGCTTGATCCGGGATCGGGTCGCAGGGCCAGCAGTCTAAGCAGTGAGGTTCAGACATCCCGCTCCCATGTCACCTCCTCCAGCTCTTCCCAGACCAGCTGAGAGACATAGTGCCTCCAGCGTGTTCTCGGTCAACCCCAGGGTCTGTTCCCGGATAGCCATGCCTGAAACACGACACCAGGGAGGCTTTCCGGCAAATTAGTAAAGTATGACTAAATTTATTTCAGAACCATCTGAGCACGCGTCAGAGATTAAATCATTTGAAATACTTTTTAGTCATGTTACAAATGTTGCTACATGTTCATTTAAAAGTAAATCCTTTTGTCCATGGGTGCCAGGAATTCAGGAATTGATGTATAGGTAATTAAGTCTGGGTTTATTTCTGTTTACAGACTATGCTGACTGCCATTTCAATGAGTGCAATTGCTACAAATGGAGTAGTGCCAGGTAAGCAGAATGCAATGGCCCCTGTCTGCGTTTCTATGTGTGTTTATGTACGCCCAGAGGATGGCTGTCCTGGTGTTCTTTATGGGCAGTTAGTCACAGTACACAGTATAGCTCCCTAGTGAGCCGAGTTCAGCACCTGTCCTTTAGCGATGCATATTTGTGCCATTACACATCTGCTCGTGTTTGGAAGGTGAGTGCGAGAAAGACTGAAATGCACAAAAACCTTTAAAATGTTTAGTAATCATGTATAATATGAGTCTTGTGTAAGTAAGTCATAACTGTGCATCTGTTGCAGCTGGTGGTTCATACTATATGATCTCCCGATCGTTGGGGCCGGAGTTTGGTGGAGCTGTGGGCATCTGCTTCTACCTGGGAACTACCTTTGCTGGAGCCATGTATATACTCGGATGCATTGAGATTCTCTTGGTATGAGCAAACATTGCTGCTGATTAGCTCGAATAATGCTGTGTGGCTCGCAACAAGTGGCTTTCTTTATTTTACCTCAAAGACAGCCAGAGATCCAAAGAAGGACAACCAGTGAACTGGCAAGTGTGCTGTGGGTGCCCAAGGTTCACTGATGGTTGTGGGGAATGAAGGCCAGTACATCAAGAGAGCTACTGTAGCCCAAAGTCCTGAAACTGTTGATGTTTGCTATGATAGAAAGGTGTCAGAACACACAGTGCACTGTAGCTTGATATGTATGGGGCTGTTTAACCACAGACCAGTCAGGTGGTGCTAATGATATGGCTGATTGGTGTGTGCTACCAACAGTTGAAATTTTAACCATTGGTAATTACACAAAAGGACACGATCAGTAATGTTTGTACTTTTCTGCTCTTCTCTGTGCTGTAGATCTACATAGCTCCACATGCGGCTATATTCAAGATGGAAGGTCTGGATGGACCTGAAGCTGAAGCTGCAATGCTCAACAACATGCGTGTGTATGGCAGTATCGTTCTCACCTTCATGGCTCTGGTGGTGTTTGTCGGTGTAAAGTATGTCAACAAACTGGCACTGGTTTTCCTCGCCTGTGTCATCCTCTCCATTCTGGCTGTTTATGCTGGAGTGATCAAAAGCGCAGTTGACCCACCAGACTTCCCGTACGCTTGTTCACTGTACTTAACACGAACATTGTATTACCACGTACTATATAAGCTAAAAGAAGAGATAATAACCCAGTACTTCTCAAGCAGATGAAATGGATTTGTACTTAAAGCTGGGGTTGGTAATCTGGAAAGCTAGCAAAGTATGAAAGTAGCATCTCTCCTCAGTGGGAGAAACTCTCCCCTGCCGCTGGAGATCTCCAAAGCTTCGCCCCCCTTCGCATGCAAAAGCTTCACTCTGACTGATGGTACATGCACAGTAGGGTCACTAAGGAGCAGGGAGACACGGGAGCATTTGATTGAATATTTTCCAGGAGACCACAAGGCAGTGATTGGTCAGTGTTTTAACGGGATTACAGTGGCCACAGATTATGGTTTACTTTTTTTCGTAACTATTTCAGATCTCATGTTATTATTTGTGGTCAGGGTGTAAAGGTAATTTTAACCAATATTACATTGTGTCCACAGCTAAAAAGATTATCAGCCCCAGCTTTAATGCATTCTAGTATATTAAGAGTAAAAGTCATGGATTTGATCATGGAATCAGATACTTGGACATTTTAGATGTGATAAAAATTTCACCCCACTAACTGGACTTCTTCTTTGTGCAGGATATGTGTGCTTGGTAATCGAACTCTGGTGTCTAAGGGCTTTGACATCTGTGCAAAAACCATTGAGTCAGTCAATGGTACAGTTACCACCAAACTCTGGAGACTGTTCTGTGACTCTGAGTCCCTCAACGCTACCTGTGATGAATTTTTTGCCAACAATAACGTTTCTCAAGTGCAGGGGATTCCTGGTGTCACCAGTGGCATCCTGTCAGGTGAGAAAGCTGTGAGAAGCTGCTGCTTTTTAAAAACAACACTCTTTTGTATAATATAATATTTCATTCACTTTACACATGTTCCTTGACCACGATACAATCGGGAGTATTCAGTTAGCCTATTATTCATGTGGACTGTAGGATAAAACCAGAGCACCTGAAGGAAACCTACACAGATATGGGCAGAACATGCAGCAAGTTAGAAATATTAACCACCACGCCACCATGCCGCTCACAAATGATTATGTATATTAGAAATGTCGTAAAAATATAAAATGTTTTTCTTTTGATAGAGAATCTCTTTAGCTCCTTCATGGAGAAGAATGATTTCTTAGAGAAGCGAGGTCTTTCTTCCGTGGCTGATCCCGATGCTCCTATAAGCAACACTAAACGCTTTGTACTAGCGGATATCACCAGCTTCTTCACCCTGTTGGTGGGCATCTATTTTCCCTCTGTTACAGGTCAGTACCACTTCATCACTGAGTACAGACAGACCCTGGGCCTAAATTAGTCACTACACACCATATACTGCACTATATAGTGAGTTTGCCTTTTTTGTAGTGGTGTCTGAATGTGTAAAATAATTATTGTATGTAGTGCACTCATTGTAACCCATAATGCATAGTGAAAGTATTATGCAGGCAATGGTCACTAAACAAGCTATACACTACCAATCAAAAGGTTGGACACACTGTCTATTTCAGTTAGAATGAGTGGGTGTGTCCAGACTTTTGACTGGTACTGTTTGTTATAGCACTTGTCATAAACAATTGTTCTCTCACCAGGCTTGTTTTTTTCCGTCTCCTGAAGTTCTGATGAAATACATTGTACTCATAACTTGGAAAACTTAATCCTGCAATCAAAGTTGTGATGAGAGTGCAATGATACTTCAAATTTGGGAAATCACGAACTTGGGCAACATTTAACTTGTCTGATGTTATTCCACTGATTTAAACCCAGTTAACTGCTAAATATGTTGTTGTACCACCTTTAGTCTTGCTTACAGCACGTAATCGTCATGCCATCGTGTCAACAAATTTAAACAACATAACATTTATTTCCATCCAGTGGCGGGTTCATTTCTCACCGACGTCTTGAATCGATGAGGGAAAAACTGAACCACTCCATAAAGTCTTCTCCAGCACATCCCGAAAACTTTCAATAGGGTTAAGGTCAGGACTCTGGGGTGCCAATACATATGTGAAAATGATTCCTCGTGCTCCCTGAACCACTCTTTCATTACTTGAGTCCCCATTTTATATCTGTGCCATCAGGGAAGAAAAGGTCCACTGATTTGATAACCTGCTTACTAGAAGAAATATTTATCCTGCTGACTGGTGCACCACCCAGTCATTTTCAGTAATTCATAGAGTAACTGTTTAGGTGGGAATTAAAATCTTTTGACTCTGGTACTTTCAGTTTTTTATTCAAAAGTGTATGTTATATAAGTCTTGGTTGGGGTGGCATGGTGCAGCCTTCGGTCTGTGACGGTGGTGGTGGTTGTGTGTGTGTGTGTGTTAGGATGACAGCAGAGAATTGTTAAGCTATGATCCATATATCCGTGTATCAGCACAATTGGACAAGATTACAGTAACCTCTGCCACTCAGTGCACACATGCACAAACCACAGCAAATCACATGTTTAAACAGTGTAGTACAAAATAATATGCTTTACACCACTGCTGTACTGTGTCCTCCATGGTGCTGATCCAATTTCTAGAGCAGCAGCTCAGACTACAGTGCCAGCTCGGGTTCACATCGCAGGATTCTACTAATGCAGTCGTTGTCATACGTTATTGTTTCCATAGCAACAACATTCACTGTGGCTTGTATGGAAGGTGCTGCCATAACATAATGCTACTAATTAACATATTTAAAAGTATGCTGCAGTTTTTACCAAATAAAGACACATGATCGTTGATGTGATGAAGGTTTTTGTAAGTAGGCTTTTTTAACATTTATGGGAGGAGTTTCTAGAGACAATTTTCTGCTGTGGGAAAGTTTTCAGTAACTAAGGATTTGTTTTTCCTCTATATGTACATCATAGGTATCATGGCTGGATCCAACCGCTCTGGTGACTTGCAGGATGCTCAGAAGTCTATCCCCATTGGCACCATCCTGGCCATTACTACCACCTCTATCATATGTATCCTTCAGAAGCTTCAATCGTGCACTTGCAGAGGCTTGGAATGGGATACCGTGTAAAAATTCTGTGTAAAATGAGAATGAAAACAGAATACAATGATTTGCAAATTTAACACACCCATATTCTATACACAGTAGAACCTAGAAAACATACAGAACATGCAAACTCCACATAGACACACCCGTGACACACTCAATCCTGGCTCATTTTAAATTTGATGGCAGAAATACGTCTCAAAAGGTTAAGACATAGCAACAAAAGGCTGAAAAAAGTAAGCGGTACTAAATAGAAACAGCTGGGGGAAAACTTTGCAACCAATTTGGTAAATTGGCAACAGGTCAGGAAACACATGATTGGTTTAATCATCCGCAAAAAACTGCATCCAAAAATTGTGTAACAATTTCAGATTAATGTTCCTCAATGTAAAATTGCAAAGTCTTTGAATATTTCATTATCTACAGTACACAATATCATCAAAAGATTCTGAGAATCTAGAGAAATCTCTGTGTGCAAGGGACAGTGTTGAAAAATAATGGATGATGAAAAATCAATAATGGATCCTGGTGATCTTTGGGCCCCTGGCTGTACGCCATTAAAAACAGGCATGATTCTGATGGAGATACAGAATGATACAGAAATCAGTATCCTTGGAAATCATTGGAATAGGTGTTTTAGGTTGTAATTTGTGTCCAATTTGTTTTCCTGAGCGCTGGCTCTATCAGACATGTCCAGTGTGATTCTGTTCGGGGCGTGTGTAGAGGGAGTGGTGCTAAGAGACAAGTGAGGAACTTAACTCAAATACTAACAAGACTTTATACACGATATATGCATGTTTTCTTATTTTCCTCTCGCATGTAAGTGTCCATTCAATTTGTTCTCATTGCTGATTGTGACTTTTTCTAGTTGACACATTTGGATGTACTGTATGTACTTGATTCAGACCTAAATTTTAACATATCTTGTCGTTATGCCATGCGCAGGTTTGGTGAGGGTGTCAGTGGGAATCTGGTCATTGGTACACTGGCATGGCCCTCCCCTTGGGTCATTGTTTTTGGTTCATTCTTCTCCACCTGCGGGGCAGGGCTTCAGAGTTTGACAGGAGCCCCTCGTCTCTTACAGGCCATTGCACGAGATGGGATTATCCCCTTCCTCAGGGTGAGTGTAAGAAACATGGGTATGGAATAAAAAAGTGTTTCTTTTACATTCTATTTTTTAATGCTCTTTCTCTTTTAATAGTATAATATATAATAATATATATATATATATATGCAGGTGTTCGGTCATGGGAAGGCTAACGGTGAACCCACATGGGCTCTACTTCTGACAGCCACCATATGTGAGATTGGCATCCTTATTGCTTCTCTAGATGCTGTCGCACCCATCCTCTCTATGTATGTATTGCTAATCCCTTGGATGTATTATGCATAACCATCTCATCAAGTTAGTCCTGACCCTAGTATAACTCTCATACACTTTTCCACTGATTAGAATAAATGTCATAAATTATGCATAATGGAATATTAGTTTTATCCTTGGGCGGCACAGTGGCATAGTGGTTAGCACACCCACGTCACAGCATGAAGGTCCTGGGTTCGAGTCCCAGGCTTGGGCGTTTCTGTGTGGAGTTTGCATGTTCTCCATGTGTTTGTGTGGGTTTCCTTTGGGTACTCTAGTTTCCTCTCACAGTCCCAAGACATGCACATTAGGCTAACTGGCTGATCAAAATTGCCCCTAGATGTAAGTGTGAGTGTGAATGGTTGTGTGTGTTGCCCTGTGATGGACTGGCAAGCTATTCAGAGTGCACACGACAACTTAAGTGTTTGCATTTGGTTCACTTGCCCCAAAGGCCCATTGAGGGTACAATTTCATTACTACTGAAGGAAAAGAGAGATTGGAATTTAGTAGACGTTCGGGCAGGGTCTCATAAACTGCTCTTTTCTTGTATTATCTAATACAGCAATTATTTCAAGTTTTTTATTATAGCAGTGAACAGTATTATAATCTCATGATGATCCTTCTGCACAGGTTTTTCTTGATGTGCTACATGTTTGTGAACCTGGCCTGTGCTCTGCAGACGCTCCTCAGAACACCAAACTGGAGGCCTCGCTTCAAATTCTACCACTGGTTCGTGCAACCTCAACCGCGCACATAGTTAATGTTACACAAACTTCAATTGCCCGCTAAACAAAATTCTATAATAAGACCAAAGAAATGGATAGTATCAAGAGTCTTGAGCAAACTACTCTTAAATAGAGGGACAGTCAAAGCGTGCAAGGTACCTCCGCTAGCAGCATGGATAAAGTACTACATACTCCCTACATGGGTGTGTTGTATAGTACATTAAATAAATTAAATAATAAAAAAAATTCTTTTGAAAGACTTACAAGATGACTTTCAAGGTCAAAAGTAATTGTCTTATTTGAAAGTCCATATATGCTTTTCTATTAGTGTTCCATAGTAATGCCATGTCTGTTGGCACTCATTTTGCAGTGAAAAGCACTCACTCTCCAAAATTTTGTGACCTTGCTCTGACCTTGGCCTTCGACCTTGAAATGCTTAAATCAAGTCATACCCTGGGCTCAGCCAGGGTAGTGTCCTGACCAAGTTTGGTGAAGAATCCATGTACAGGTTTTAAAACAAAAGTCATATCATTTGCTAGTAGACTCCTAATGTGGGGAACAGCAAGATGCAGGGGTTCAAAAACAATAGTTTGGGGTGCATAATAAGAGCATATCCCCAACTTATACCAAGGTTCACCATGACTCTTACATTATTCATTATATTGCCTGTACATT
>JAQMYF010000012.1:11833518-11846610 GCA_030014195.1 Neosilurus mollespiculum | reverse complement strand
GTCATACTAAGCATTTCACTACATATTGTACTGTGTATAATTTGTATGTGACAAATAAAATTTGAATTTGAAATTTAAATAAAATAAACTGCAGTAATGGATTAAAGGGGAGCTGTATAGCATTACTGGGCCTAAGAGTTTCACACCTAATGTGCTATTAATACATATTGCTAATTGAACGAGGCCAATTTAAATGATCGATGGCAATCATTTTCATAAAGGATGAGACTGAGTTTTATACCCAGTGATGTAATAATATAGGGCTTTTTCCATCTTTTTATTTTTATTTAAACTACAGCTAAAGTAAGGTTTAGGTTTTAGAAAATTGACACTGTAAGCAAAATATGACAACCAGTAAGCAAGAATCAAATTCTGTGGGGTGTGCTGTTATAGGAAAAAGTTTTAAAAATGGCATGGCATGTGGCGAGACATGAAACTGTGTTAATGTTACCATATTATTATCTTCTTAAAACAGCACATCATGAAGATTTTCATTTGACTTATCTCAAAGAAATTTGTCAGCAATTATAATAACTGATTTACAGTCATATGATGCATTTACAGTCATGTAATGTCCACAGTATAAGTTTTTTCCTTTTATCCTTATATTTGTATAATAGAAGCAATAAACAATTAATTTCTGACACATTAATTTTCTCTCTTTCTTAAAGTAAATTCAAAAATTTTAAAAAGGCAGTTTTTAAGACTACTGAGAAACTTATGGTCACTTGTCCATAAACTTTTGTCCACAGTGTATGTTCCATATGATATGTTAAATGTCGGGTATGCTGGGTTCAGGAGGATCTATAAGCAGAAATGGAGTACAGTAGAAATGGAATATAGTATGTTTTCATTGTAGATATACTTTTAACTATGAATTGTTGTGTTTCTAGTCAGTTTAGACCCCTTTATACCTAGCGAAAGGGTCCTCTTCCAAAGAGCCATCATGTTGCATTCTACAGTCAGTTCCAGATTTTTCTGTTGATTATTGTAGTCAAAAATGGCAAATCTTAGATTTTGCAGTAGTTTTTTAAAAATATTGTAATGTAAGTTGGTGTTCTTCGGTGTTTTTTGTAATAAAATTGCAGGATTACCTGAAAGCTGCAAACAATAGTTGCGTACGTGTCCACATCTTGATGTCTTCAAATGCATAAACAAGGAATTTACATATGGCTAAACGCTTATGCAGTGGACTGCTATGATTGGTGAACCTTATGTAATACAATGATTGGTCAAATTTGCCGCACAGTTGCGGTGATTGGTTAAAATTGCAAGGTCGTACAAAATGTGTAAGGATTGGTTGAATTCACATGAATTGATGCAATTACGATGCCACACATTCCTGGAGGCACTGTACAGCCACCATGAATGGACAAAGTTTTTATTGATAGCAACATGAACCTAGAATGAAGCTCCATAAAGAAACTTAAGAAGAAAAAAATACAAGGAAGGAGAATAAGAGGCTAACAAGTTTGAGAAGGCAACTATTTAGATGAATGGAGGATCATACTTATTATTTAGCATTCAAGTATGAATACGTACATGGATGTATGCTACAGGCACTTGACGACCATCACACATTCTAATACAAGCTTGGAAAGGGAGGGATAAGGGAGGGGCATACAGCTGTGTACAATCAACTGAGTCCTGGTAGGCCTTTAAGTTTATGTTTATGTAAGTAAACATATCTTTTACAAAAACGTCATTAAAACAACATTTTTGTTTTTCTTTTATCCAGGGCTCTGTCCTTTCTGGGTATGAGCTTGTGTCTCTCTTTGATGTTCATCTGCTCTTGGTACTATGCTATTGTGGCCATGGGCATTGCTGGCTGCATCTACAAGTACATCGAGTTCTGTGGGTAAGCAGGCATAAAAGCCCCTGGGAACATAAGCAGACATGAAGCCTGAGGCATCACCACACACCAGATAAGCCTCTTACTTGGCAAAGTGCTATTATTATCCACTCTTTTGGAGCAGGTTGGCAGTTTTGTTCTTGTCTTTGCTTTAAGAGCTGCTGGATCAATACACGGCGCTCTTTTATTTAATGCAATTTACCGTGGTGTAAAATCACTGCGGCGTGTACAGTACTCTCTGAGACACCATTATGAGATTGGATAAGCACAATGGAATTACGAGTGCTCAAATCAGTAGAAAAGTGCTATTAATGAAACCATCTTGACTCCGGTGAGCTTTTTTTCCGTCTCAGGGCGGAGAAAGAGTGGGGGGATGGGATACGTGGCATCTCTCTCAGTGCTGCCCGTTACGCTCTGATGAGGTTGGAGGAAGGACCACCGCACACCAAAAATTGGAGGTGAGCAACACACCTGTTGGTATATACAGTCCTCAGCAGCCCCTTGGATTGAACCATTACATAGATCTTTTTTTTAATCTGGTGGTTACAGATTGTTAAATTGTAAAGCCACCACAGATGCAAACGTAGTGTTGATCATAATGCTGTATGATATAGTTAAAGCCCTATAACATCTCTCTCTCTCTCTCTCTCTCTCTCTTTCTTGCTTGCTGTATTTTTCCCATTTGGGTCTTGCCCAGGCCTCAGATCATGGTACTGGTTGATTTGGATGGTGAGCAGAATGTGGAGCAGCCACGTCTCCTCTCACTGACCAATCAGCTGAAGGCAGGCAAGGGCCTGACCATCGTGGGTGCTTGTGTCGCGGGCACGTACCTTAACAACCACACAGAAGCACAGAAAGCTGAGCAGGTCAGCATACACACACACACACACACACACACACACGTTAATCCATTCTAAATCAAGTGTCCCTGCTTTTGACCCTTAGTCCCTGAAGAAGTTAATGGAGACGGAGAAGGTAAAAGGCTTCAGTCAGGTAGTGATCTCGTCTAACCTGCGCGATGCTACGTCTCATCTGATCCAAGCTGCAGGACTCGGTGGCTTACGACACAACACTGTGGTCTTCAACTTCCCCAAGAATTGGAAACAGGCAGAGGACAACCGGCAGCTAAGGAATTTCATTGGTACAATGCAAACCTTCTGAGGTTTTGAGTTTATGCTAGGACTGAATTCTAATTCTCACTCACTCACTTATTTTCCGCTTAATCTTACGGGGTGGTATTGTACTGGGCGAAAGCGGGTTACACACAGGGCAACACACACACGCACCCCCATTCACACTTACACCTAGGGGCAATTTGGAACAGCCTGTTAGCCTAATGTGCATGCTTTACGACTGTGAGAAGAAGCCGGAGTACCCATAGGAAACCCAGGCAAGCACGGCGAGAACATGCAAACTTCCTCACCGGGACCTGAAATCGATCCCAGGACCTTCTTGCTGTGATGCGGACATGCTAACCATTATGCTGCCATGCCACCGAGTTCTAATTCTGAGAAATGTAAAATACAAAAGCATTGAAGAACGTCCAGTATTTCTACCAGTGTTTCTTTATAATCGCTCTTATAAAAATGTCCCGATTTAAATTTTAAAAATAGTTTTATTGCTGGCTCTAATGAATATTGTTATTATTTCTAACTATCACAACGATATGACAGTTTGTAATCATTTTGCGGCGCCAAATGATTACAAACGCACTGGTATGTTGGGTTTTTTCTCTATTTTAGAGGTTGTCAGGGAGACCACAGCGGGTCAGTTGGCCCTTTTGGTGCCAAAGAACATTGCGGCATATCCATCCAATGGCGAGCGCTTTAGTGAGGGCCACATCGATGTCTGGTGGATTGTCCATGATGGAGGAATGCTTATGCTTCTGCCTTTCTTGTTGCGCCAACACAAGGTACTCACACTGTTTTTTACTATACCAGATCATCTGCTTAGAGCTCCATAATTTGGCATTAAACAGTTTGGAAATTAGAGATATTCCTTTTGTTGTTCATCAAAATTAATTTTGTGATTTTTAGCTCCTGCCCACAAAGTGGTTCAGGAGCTTTAGAAAAGTACCCTGTCCGTCCGCCTGTCCGTCACATTTTAGTTTCCGGACATTTACTTGCCGCTTACAAAGTGGCTCAGGAGCTATAAGGATGATATTCTGGCTAACTATTATGAGTGTTAGGATGAAATTGAAATTGAAAACCTTGACCTACTTTTCAAAGTAACAGGGAAAACTGTACATTAGGTTTCCGGACATTTACTTGCGGTGCACAGAGGCTGGGGCTTTCAAACTTGCTATGCTTGTTCTGTATTGGCGCATTATATAATGGTCCTTTCGGCGGGAGCAGCGGGATCACTGTGGTCTATTTTTCTTTTTGTTCTGTCTCTTTTTATTGATGATAGTTGAGCTGAGGGGTGAGGAAGGCACAACATGACATATTATTTTTTTGTAAGACTATTACCCAAACCTGTATAAAATTACTCCTAATAGAGAAAATAACACCTGTACTCATGCTGTTGCAGGAAAATAATCAAAAATTATGCAAAGCAGAGTTACTACAGTTACCATCCTGAAATGAATTTTGATATCAAGGTTTATAAAGTCAAGAATGAAACATGATACGCTTTGTCTATTTATGGTCAAGTTGTGGAATATCTGTGAAATAGTATATTTTACAGCTATTTCACAAAATTTACATAACCTGATAGCCAATGAGGAGTTGCTATCAGCCATTAACAATCAGACTGAATAGAATTTTATTCTATCTACATCCAGTCCATTGGGAGAAATATAACATTTTTATTAATTTTATACAAATTTTAAATTATAAATCATAATATTAACTCATTTCTTCTTTGTGGGCTACACACCTCATCAGTTTAATAGAGAAACCCAAACAAAATGTCAAACTATATACAGCAGCCAACAGCAACAATTTCTTTTGATGAAAAATTCAACAATGGTAATTTTTAAAAGTAAAAAAAAAAAAACATCAAATAGTTTCTTAAATATTAAAGACATATATTAAATATTAAAGACAAATATTAATAACATAAGTAACATTAAATAGTTTATTTCCAAATTTTGTTGTTTTTTTAGTAGTTTAGCTTTGTTTTCAAGTAGAGGAGATTTAGTAAATCCGCCATTTTTCCTTGTTTTTCTGTACCCACGGTATATGAGCTGATATCCTGGTAGTAGATGAGCCAATCAGACATGCCATTTCTAATATTGAATGGGTTTGGCTATATGGTTTATATTGGTGTATGTTTCCCCCTAAGCTTTTGAATTGTAAAGCGGACACCCACCAAAAATAATGTTGTAGTTCTGATCCAGAACTAAACAGTTCTGTAATTTAAATATGTATGGGATTGTATGGCGCACTCAGCAATGACAAAACACAAGTAGTGTAGACTGTAGACTGTGTACCAAGTGTAGAGAAGTGCAGAATACTTCCTGAAAGAAACGTAATTTTTCTTTATTCATCTGTAACTTTATGGTAATTAATCTGTAACATTATGGTAGTTAATGCTTAGATAGCGGTAAATAATTTCATGGGCATTAAGCATACCATAAATATCATTCAAAATGAAAAATATTTTACTACAAGTGTTTTTATATTGAATGTAACCAATTTAATGGGCACCCGTCAATTTTACTCAAACTTTTTTACCAACAATAAGGACCACCGTAATATATATATATATATATATATAATGTGTGTTTGTGTGTGTGTGTGTGCGTGTGTGTGTGTTTAGGTCTGGAGGAAGTGCAAAATGCGCATCTTTACCGTGGCTCAAATCGATGATAACAGCATTCAGATGAGGAAGGACTTGATGACCTTCCTCTATCACCTGCGACTCGATGCTGAGGTGGAGGTGGTGGAGATGGTGAGATGCACAGCCTCACACACCTGTTTATGTGTACACACACACACACATGTATGTATGCTTATACGCATATAGAGACACATACTCACCCCTTCTCACCCTGTGTCCAAAGCATGACAGTGATATCTCAGCTTACACCTACGAGAAGACTCTGGTAATGGAACAGAGGTCACAGATCCTTAAAGAGATGCACCTTACAAAGAACGAATGGGAGCGAGAGGTACGGAACTACCACTGTTTTATACATTGTACTGTCTGGATGGCTTTAAACTGTATCAACTGGTCGAATTTCAGCACAGTGATCATTTCTATGCAGTTGATTGTACTTGTAATAATCACAGAAAGCATTCCAGCATTCTAGACATGAGTAATACTTGAAGCCTTGACATGAACAGGAACTGGATTATAACAAAATACAACAATAAAAGAGATAGGGAAAAAAGAATTGAACCTTTTATGGTATCTAATCTAATTACTGTATCTAATGGTATTGGATCAAGTAAAACATAAAGAGAAAAGAGTAAGAGATTAAAATATAATAGAAAAATAACATTAAACGAAAAAGATATTAATTAATCCTTTCATTCATTCATTTGCTGAACTGCTTAATCCTAGTAGCGTTGTGGGAAGGCTGGTGCATATCTCAGCCGACACTGGGTGAAGGCGGGGCACACCCTGAACAGACCATCGCAGGGGAACACACACACACATCCATTCACAATCACACTTACACCTAGGGGCAGTTTGGAACAGCCGAGTACCCTAATGTGCAAAATCTACACAGAAACTCCCTTGCCGAGCCGAGGACTCGAACCCAGGACCTTCTTGCTGTGAGGCAGACCTGCTAACCACTACGCCACCATGCAACCCCAGAAAGAATATAATATAATTACATAGAACAGATTAAAATACAGTAAAACATATTAGAATACATGAACTACAATATATTTATAATTAATTGTTTGAAAGTGGTTTACAGAAATCAGCCCCTTATTATAAGTGCCAGTGTATACAAACATGATCACACATAAACATGGTTCATCTTTTCGTAAAACAGAAAGCAAATCATAATGTTTGAGTGTAAAATCTGATCGTATTTTTGGCACACAGATCCAGAGCATCACAGACGTATCCCGTGGCTCCATCCGCCGGAAGAACCCTTCTAACCTGCATCCACAGAAGAACATCAGTGAGGAGCCTGCAGGGGGCAGTACTGAGGAGAAACCAGAGGAAGAGGTAACTCTAACATTGTTCTCCACCAAGAAAGTGATATCACCATATGCGTAAACACAAGATCGGCCAAGACCATCGCATGACGTGCCTTTTGTGGCCGCCATATTAACCAAGAGCTAAAATCTTCTATTCCAATAAGTTGGTATTGAATGTTGTGTCATCCAACTCACTTGATCCAACAAGTGAAAATCCCTAAAGCGCACGGAATGACATTTCACTTCTAAATTTTGTATCTACAGAATAACCGTATTCTTTATTTTTGATTCTCTTTTCCAGAAAAAAAATCAAAAGTGCAAATATTTGTTCAGTTTGACTTGAATCATGGTATTTTACCAGCACGTAAAACAATATGACTAAAAAAAGCACAAAGCGAAGCAAAATTTCTCTATCCTGCAGCTTGTTTACATGTGTAAAGCCTAGTTGTCAAGTGTAGCCAGTCTCTGGTAAGATGGCGGCAACTTCGGCATGTTCCAAATACACACAATATAGCGAGTAGCACCGGTCTTGTGTATATGTTTATGGATAGCACGAACCTTTATCTTTAAAAAGAAGCACCAATGCAACAGGAGCTAAACCATTTGGTGTGCTTTGTACATTAATGGTAAAAGATGAGTACAACTAACACCTTAATGATGAATACATTTTATATAAATGAAAGAAGCAGTTTACTTGCAGTTGTAATAAACTGGGAGTTGATTTGAAAAACTCCATTTGAAAAAACTACAAACTCTCAAATCAGCTGTGGCTGATTTCGTTCTAGCTCCAACTGTACACTCTATTTAATTATATTCCACATGAACATGAAGAAGATTATTTTCTTAATTACTGACTACTCAAAGTCGCCAGACGTTAGAAATAACTACTACCCACCCACCCATTTGCCAGACCGTTAAATCCTATTAGGGTCATGGGGAGTCTGGAGGCTATCTCAGCAGTCACTGGGTGAAGACAGGATACACACTGACCAGCTTGCCGGACCATCACAGGGCCAGCACCCACACAACCAATTACACTCATAGCCACACTTAGAGGCAATTTACCTGGGTACCCAGGTGAGAACCACGCAAGCACGGTGAGAACATGCAAACTCTACATAGAAACGCCTTAGCCCGGGACTCGAATCCAGGACCTTCTTGCTATGAGGCAGATGGGCTAACCACTATGCCACCGTGCCACCCTAGAAGTAATTAGACTAATTAGGAATCTTCATTCCTTGTTCTCGTCTCTTATTTTGTCCATCACTCCTGTTCCCGACAGGTACAGCTCATCCAAGGTAAGAATGCCTCGGCCACCCCGACAAGCCCTGTGTCCCCGACTCCTACAGACGGAGGTGCCATAAGCCCCAGTGAGGAGGTGCAAATGACCTGGAGCGACGACTTAGACAAGACCAAGAATCCATCTGTGGCTAATCCAGAGACCACTAAAGACATGTTCAATATCAAACCGTAAGTCACGCGCTTACCCAAACATTTTTGATAAATAGCCACCTCAAATTAAGTAATGTCACACAGATTTGCTGATGTGTTTTGGGCATCAATATTGGACAACTGAACATAGTATTATATAGTGTGGTAAATTAAACCTTGATCAAATTACAGACTACATAAATAATTGTGAATATTTGTAGAGTAGTTTTAATCAGACCAGTGAGTTGAATGGTATTTAAGATGGTATTTAAGATATATTATATGTAAGGAGCTCTAAACAATGATGCAATGTTGTTCTCTTCCTGTTGTGTTGTTCAGGGAATGGGAGAACCTGTGAGTACCCTTTCATTTTAACATTACACTCTCTTACACACCCATTTTCTGTCTGCAGAAAGACCAGATTCACAGTATACAGGGATGGGGTCTGCAATAAATGCAGGGTGACCCAATAAAACCTCCCACATTTCAAAAGTAAATGAAAAAAGAATTGTTTTTATTCATCATGTTTAAAAGATGATCTTCCAAATGGTGGCAGTCATTGTCTGTACACTCTTGGAGGTGATTTCTGAAGGCTACTGTGGCTCGACAGGTCATGTCAGGTGGAACAGCAGCTGATGTGGAACTCCTGCTGAATAGCAACCTTAAGGGCTGCAAGAGTTTGGGCTCAATGAGTATACACTTTCAGGCAGTGTCACGGAAACAAATCGCAAGCGGTGAGGTCAGGGGAACGGGCCGGCCACCCAGCATCACCACATAACAAGATCACCTGATCTGGAAACATTTCCCTCAGCACTTTCAATGATCTACAAGCTGTGTGTGCTGTAGCTCCATCTTACTGAAACCACACATCGAATTCTTCAAGCTCTAGGTGTTGAAGTTAGGGTCGGGCTACCAACAGACCTTAGCAGCGCCTCTCCTGCCTCACTATGTTTTATGTGTGCAAATAATGATGAATAAAAACTGTCAAAAAAAGACATTTTATGTATGAAAATTATAATTTGATTAGTCATTTTTTAATTTACCTTTAAAATATGGGAAGGTTTTCATTTTCATTTTTTTTTTTTTTTGGTCACCCTGAAGAATGATTAATCAACTTTCCTAGTACTTTGTATGGCAGTTACTTGAAGCATATAAAAAGCATCGTTATGCTAAAAGCTTTGAAATCCAATCAGACCAGTGAGAATTCCTAGTAACACACCATCTTTTCAATACTGATCTGAAATCCAGCGTTGTTTTTCTTGTGTTTTTCTTTTCTGTTTAGACTTCTAAGGCTTCTGATTCTTAAAAAAAAAAAAAAAATAATAATAAAATAAAAAAACATACAGCATCATTTACATTCATTCTGTTATTTTCAGGAACCAGTTCAACGTGAGGCGCATGCACCACGCGCAAAAGCTTAATGAGGTGATTCTGAAAAAGTCACAAGACGCAAAGCTAGTTCTGCTAAACATGCCCGGGCCTCCCAAAAACCGCAAAGGAGAAGAGAACTGTATCCTCCTTCCAATCTTCTTCCATTTACTCACATCACAACAAATATTTAAAAACACTTGGTTGAAAATATAATTTAGGCATAGTTGATTTTTACTGTCATTCCTCTATATGGCGGCAACACATAAAAATACTGAACC
Source organism: Neosilurus mollespiculum (assembly GCA_030014195.1). Taxonomy (NCBI): domain Eukaryota; kingdom Metazoa; phylum Chordata; class Actinopteri; order Siluriformes; family Plotosidae; genus Neosilurus; species Neosilurus mollespiculum. The sequence goes on along the minus strand of JAQMYF010000012.1, from coordinate 11,836,576 downwards.
ATGAAAAATGAGCACAGGACAATTAGTACACAGAGCAAAACACAGAACAGTGAATACACAGGGCAATAGGTACACAGTACATATGTCCTCTGGCAACATTAGCCTACTAACTGAGCATACCACTAATGCAGCAGGAGACGATAGTAACTCTCGTGACTCAAGGTGACGCTGCACTTTTAACGGGCTGTGGTGGCTTAGTGGTTACGACGATGGGTTACTGATCTGAAGGTCGGGGGTTCAGTCACCACTGTTGGGCCCTTCAGCAAGGCCCTTAGCCCTCATTTGTATAAAAATGATAATGTAAGTCACTCTGGGTAAGAGCGTCTGCAAAATGCTGTAAATGTAAACATCAGAACCAGTGTTGCATGCATTTTTGTGACAATTGCTTTTTTCTTTTTTTGCAATCAACACCTGCGACCCTTGAAATGCTTTAGCATGCCTATAGCAATGAAGCAATGAGTCAGTTGAGGGGTTTTGAGTAATATTTTTGCTACAAGATGGGTACAGTGCCAGTGGAGAATTATTTTCTCTCTCTCAAGCAACAAATGTCACACAAAATACCTCACCCAGTCTCACTGTATCATTGGGATCCGTGTCTGTGTTCCCCAGTGCCTATGTTCACCAGTCCTATGTTCCCCAGTACCTATGTTCCCTAACCCTAACCCTATTAACATTGAAAATGTGAAATCATGAATATTCCATAAATGGTTACTTTGAAGATCCATTAATTTAAAAGGACCGGGGAACACAGGTACTGGGGAACATCGGGTCTGGGGAATATTGGGACTGGGGAACATTGGGTCTGGGAAACATAGGGACTGGGGAACATTGGGTCTGGGGAACATAGGGAGTGGGGAACATTGGGTCTGGGGAACATAAGGAGTGGGGAACATAGGCACTGGGGAACATGGGGCTGATCCCCTTCATTGCTATAGACTTACTGAAGTATTTTAAGGGTCTCCACTGCCAATTTCCAAGTTTGACAAAAAATTTGATGTTTGCACTCTGGATCATAACAAAATCACAAACGTGCACATGGACGTGTCAGAAAAGAAGAGTATAACACAGGTTCCAATGTTGACAAAGTGATGTCATGTAGCATACTGCCTCACCAGAGTTACTGCTCACTCCTGTTACATGTTCATTCACTACAGTACTGGAACCTTTTTATGTCACCTTTTACACCTATATTTATGCAAAACCTGCAGTCCCGGGTTGCATACAGATTTGGAACATTTATTCAGAAATATTTTTTCCTGTCCTGGAAGTTGTACTCTTTGACATAATCATTTTACAGATATGGAATTCCTTGAGGTCCTCACTGAGGGTATCAATCGAGTTCTCCTCGTGCGTGGCGGTGGACGTGAGGTGATCACCATCTACTCTTAATGGACAAACCCATCTCCCCCTGAAGTCTTTTTCATGCCATGTTGCTTGTTCATACACTGAACATCTTAGCATTCCGAGACTCTGCCACGAGCAACAGAGCCCCAGCACATATCAGACTACTTTGCACTACATAATCAGAGACCTCCTTAATACACCAGCTTAACATTCATTCTAGCTCATCATTATTCTCTTTTCATTATTTTATTTCTCGTATAAAGTTGACGAACTGCAAACATACCGGTTTTCGAAAGTGCGTGCATTGCACTGCTAGGTTGTTGACTCTCAGAAGGCTGATAACCCAAAGTTAGACTCAGCCAAACACCCTGATAACTGATACTGTAAAGCTGAGGAAGAGCAGGTTTAATTATCAGTTTATGAAAATGTCTTCCAGTGTATCGTCTTGTGGCCTGAGAAGCACTTTGAATCAAATCCACAGAATGCATGTGCGTGTGTTTGATCAGTTTGACTCTTCAGAGAGTCCAACCTTGTAGCTGTCCATGTGTCCATACCATGGACGTGTCTGAATATAGAAACATGAGATGCGTGTGTGTAATAAGTAGTCGCGTTTAATATATTGAAGTTTAGGGGGGGAAAAACAGGGCCATGATCTTCTTGGAAACCTGAAAAGACCATGAAGGCAGTTTTATATTTTTAAACACTCAAATCTTGACTTCAGTTCATAGTATAGTATTTACACTGATTGAAATATCTGATTGATACTGATGCTCATCAGCATATCGTATAGGGATCTGTACATACTGTAGTATAGATATATCATAAAAGTACTATGTGAAAGCTTTATTAATGAAAATTATATACCACAGACAGCATTAAAAAAATATTCTAAAGGAATTCAAAATGCTTAACTATATGTATATTGTAACTATTTATCTACACAAAAGATTATGACATCATCAGCAATTTTGAATGACTACCATGATGATCACCAGCTTCTGCCAAACACTAAAATGTGCAATGTGTGCCACATGGACAAAAAAAAACTTTTTAAAATAGGACCTTTCTCTTTAAACATAAATAGGTGATGAAGGAACACTGGTTATATTCCTATAATAAGCTAACGAGGCACTTTCCCTAGCCTTCATTCATTCATTTTATATTATTTAAATAATGCCAATCAAACACATTCTCACAAAACCTAATCACACTGTACAGTGACTCTTTCTATTTTTAAAAAGTGTTACGTTACTTTAGTCAAATATCCTATATAAGAGCAACTCAAAGATATTCAAAAGCATTGTTCTGTGTTTACTTAGAGTAGAAGTAGATTATATAAAATATATATCCATATATTATATCCTCTTATTTTTTTTTTTGTAACATTACAAAGAAGAAAATGTTTACTGAGTAGACTAGTAAAAAAAAAAAAAAAAACAATTCTGCTGTATTTTGTGTAATTGTGAAGGTGAAAGAGAAACTCAAATCTGACTGCACTGAGATATTAGAATCACACCAACCGCAGGCTATAGAAACATCACAGGAATTTATGGTTCAAATTAAGAGCACTGCCCTGACTGTGCTTTTGCATGTAAACTCACTTTTGTCTAGCGTATGCATTGGAAAAATGGATTACCAATGTAAGTTAATTTATGAGTAGGTCTGACTTTTTGGCCCTTACTGAAAAATTGCATGTTTCACAGGTGATCATATA
>JAQMYF010000012.1:11809129-11820966 GCA_030014195.1 Neosilurus mollespiculum | reverse complement strand
ATGTTTCATAGTTGCTAAGATATGATTACTTCAAGTTAATGGCAGCCATCTTGGACGCCATCTTGGTTTTAGAATTTTATGTTATAACCATAATGAAAAAAGGACTCAAAATAAAATAGGTTATGAAAATAACATTTTCATATCACAAACTTCACTTAACAATGAATGGTACAAATTTTTTTCTCTATGTGTCTGTAGAAGTACCGGGGTGGTGTATCTCAAGAACCATAAGAGATACAGACATGCATTTGGTACCAGCAAATGTCCACAATACCCAACTTTATATTCAACATTGATACATTTATGGGGCTTAAAATCAATGCATTTCGAGTTACAAAGAAAAAACCCAATTTTTGGGCGCACATCTTGGATTTTGTGGTCGCCATCTTGGATTTTTGCATGGCAAGTGGTATTTTTAAAAAGAGTGGGATTTGAAGAGTATATGTACAAAAATGTACCAAATTTCATGCTTGTATCACTACTTGAATGATTCTTGCTATATTTGCAATTATCTGCTGAACTAATTTCTGTGTAATATAAACTAGAAATATGTTAAAAATATGTCATCATAATATGTCATCATATCATTTTACAGAATTTGAAACAGCAGAACAATCACTCAACAATCATTCAGCATGCCCAGCACAGTGGCTACAGTCTTTATATGATGCTATTAGTGTGAAAGTGCAGCCACTTAGCATGGAGACGTCTTTTTGTTATTATTCGTATATCAAATGTAGATGAGGGTTTTTTTTTTTATCAGAACATACTGTTCCTACAAGTTCATCAGTCACATGTCCTCTTCTCAAGGTTACCGACAAACTTCTATAAAGTACACACTCTTCAGGTCAAAAGCAAAATATTCAACGAGGTGAAATAACCACATAATATAAGGATGAATGCACCGAATGAGCGGCACGATGGTGTGGTGGTTAGCAAACCACCCCACAGCAAGAAGATTGGATTGAGTCTCGAATGTTCACCAAGTGTTTGTGTGGGTTTCCTCCAGGTACTTCGCTTTCCTCCTACAGTCCAAAGACGTGCACATTAGGTGAACTGGCTGTTCCAAATTTCCCTTATATGTGAGTGTGTATGTGTGACAGTTGACCATGCGATGGTCTGGCGAGCTGTTTAGGGTGTACCCTACCCTTAGCAAAAAGTGGTATACTTGAAGTTTATTTTATTAAGTATACTTGAGTATAAGTATAAGTATAAGTATACCAAGTATACTACAGAACATATACTTAGTACAAGTGTAACTTGTAGTATTGATGTACTTAGACTTTTCTTTATACTATTCAGTATAAACCGAGTATACTTCACTATACTATTCTGAAAATGGTAAAATTAAGTCTTTTAATGAATGTGTGAAAATCTAATTTGAAGCCTTCTACATAAAGTTAACAGACACTGTCTGAAGCCTGCGCAACTATTATCGTCTATCACTGTATAGGTGCTTTAATGGGTCATGTTCGATCTCTCAAAAGGGGCAGAACCTTGTAAGAAAGTGCCAGGCAATAAACTGGAACTGAAAATGAAAAATATGAACTTAATCTTGAACATTTTATATATAATTTCTGACTTCAGCAAATAAATTGTGGGCATAATGTACTGTTTGATTATTTGCATGTGTTTCTGATATGGAGAACCTGTAACCTCTTCTTTTTCTTCTTCTTCTTCTTCACCTAGTAGCTTAAAATAGCAGACAGTGCTAATATTGACCCAATTTAAAAAAAGACTTTTAATGCTCATACATATGAGAAGAGGAAAATTTAATAACAGTACTGCCTGCCAACACCTTGGTACAGCACAATCTTTTGTCTGTGTTTATTGTTATTCTTAGATAAGTTTGTTAGTACATCAAAGAAAGTTTCAAGAACTGCATACAATGGCCCTTTTTCTGGTGCTTAAAAGCTGCTGGGTGTCATAAAGTGTATTACCAGGGACCAAAGTTTAGGTACCCATTACAGGACTATTAAGACTGACAGAATGTTCTCGTCCAATAGTCACTGCATTTCTTATCAGACAAACGGATATAAAAACACCAGCATTCGTGGATAGACAGTAACACAGAGGGATCAAGGACAGCAAGTAAAGGGAGCGTTATCTCTGAAACTAACAAAATGAAGAAAGATTCCACAAATATGCGAGTGCAGCTTCCTGCCCTCATATTTTGCCTGGAGTTTCTGATTGTGGTTTTATACGCTTTCTTTGTGACTTATGATGAACACAGCAATGCATTACTACAAAATAATATGACAAATCCTAGATACAATGCCGTATACCAAGACTATACCTTTTTTGCCGATATCCAGGTGATGATCTTTATCGGATTCGGCTGCCTTTTAGCCTTCTTTAGGCGTTATGGATTTGGTGGAATGGTTTTTAATTTCCTGACTGCTACGTTTGCTATTCAATGGGCCATTTTGGTACAAGGTTTTTTCCATTTCTACTATGATGGGAAGATTCATCTGGGAGTGATCAACCTGATCAATGCTGAGTTTGCTTGCGCTGTTGTACTGATCTCATTTGGGGCGGTGCTGGGGAAGACCAGTCCAGTGCAGCTGTTAGTAAGTTTGGTTATTGTATTATTTATTTAAGCCCATTGTTTGTAAATCCATTAGTTTTCATTTAGGATTTGTCACTAACATCTAATGTGTCATCTATAGATCATGGCCTTGTTGGAGGTTCCAATCTTTGGTGTTACAGAATGGATGGTCGTTACATACCTGAAGATCAATGATGCTGGGGGCTCCATTCTCATTCATCTGTTTGCCTGCTACTTCGGTCTGGGCGTCACGTTCATCTTGTATAGACCAAGTCTAAATGATGGCCATTCCAAAGCGGCTACAAGTTATCAATCTGACTTGCTTTCTGTGCTAGGAACCCTGTTCCTTTGGGTATTCTGGCCTTCCTTTAATTCTGCCTTGACCCTGAAGGGGGATGACCAGCATCGCGCCATCCTTCATACTTTCATAGGGCTGAGTGCCTCTACATTAACTGCCTTTGCCCTCTCTTCCATGCTTAATAAAAATGGCAAGTTCAGCATGGCTGATGTGCAGAATGTAACCCTGGCTGGTGGGGTCACTGTTGGTGCCTCAGTTGACATGATGGTCTCACCTTTTGCCGCATATCTGCTAGGGATGCTGGGTGGGACAGCTTGCATGCTCGGCTATAAGTACCTTAGCCCTTTCCTGGCACGCAAATTGCATGTACAGGATCAATGTGGCATCCATAATCTTCACGGCCTAACTGGGCTTATATCAAGTCTAGCTGCTATTTGTGCTATTCTATTGGCCAGTGAGGAAACATACGGCCTCAGCCTCTACCAGACCTTTCCATATCGTGCACCCCAGGAAGGAAACCCTCGGTTGGAAGAACTACAAAAACTGATCCCAGGATTGAAGGGAGGTCTGGGACGCACTGCAAAAGAACAAGCCTTGTACCAAGTGGCTGCACTAGGAAGCACTATTTCAATAGCCATAGTGGGCGGGGTGCTAACAGGACTCGTGCTCAAGCTGCCATATCTGGCTTCCCCAACTGATGCGTTTTGCTTTGATGATGAGCCTTTTTTTAACATTCCTACAGATGAGGAATATGTAACTGAGACTGAGAAAGATAATGTGCTAGAACATGCAAATTAACCATTATATCATGATGTCCTAATTATATCAAAATATGTCATTTTAAATCAAGCACTAGAAAATGGGAGTAGAAAATGTGCTTTAATTGTTGGCCCTGTTTATTTCTAATCGGATCCTCATTGATTTAGCTACAGTTAGTTTAATGAGAGACATTTCACTTTTTCCAACATGCAATAGAATGCAGTATTTTTTCAAGATGATTGTGTAACATGCTACCCCAGGTTCAAATACCAGCCGTCTTTTACTAAATGTTTATTTTCTTAACCTACAGTTCTATGAAGCATACTCAGAGGGTTTGTGCTTTTTTATAATTTTTTTTCCTTTTTATTTCTTTTTTTACCAAAAATGTTTAAATTATGTCATTTTTTAATTTTTCTCTGAATAATGTCACTTGAAATCTAATGACTATTTTAAGGAAAATTATTTTTCAGAATGGTTGGCATGGTGGCGTAGCGGCTTACACGACTGTCTCACAGCAAGAAGGTCCTAAGTTTGAGTCTCAGGCCTGGCAAGGGCATTTCTTTTTGGAATTGCATGTGCTCCTTGTGTTTGTGTGGGTTTCTTCCAGGTACTCCGGTTTCCTCCCACAGTCCAAAGACATGCACATTAGGCTAATTGACTGTTCCAAATTGTCCCTAGGGATGAAAGTGTGTGTTGGCCTGAGATGGCCTGGCAAACTGTCCAGGATGTACTTTGCCTTTGCCCAGTGTCTGCTGAGATAGAGAGGCTCCAGCCTCTCCATGACCCTAGTGGATTTCAGCGGTCTGGCAAATGAATGAGTGACTTAAAATTATGTCCCCACTAAAAAACCAAAATATTATTATATACATCTTTAAGTAATTTGCCTACAACAACATAGGCTTTTTGTGTAGTATAGGGATCTGTATTTTTTTAACCTACTGTCATGAAGTTGTTACAGTTGCTTTAAGTAAAATGCCTTCAACAATTGGTACATCTAAACAGTAATAACTTATTTAGTGTCTGTGACAGTGAAAATATAATCCGTTGACTTTGATCCATAAAAGAAAATGTTTCCAGCTGGTCAGATTCCATATCTGGAATTCGTACTTCGATCTTAGTTTGTTTGCTCATACTTTTTTTTTCTAGTGTTTATGTCAGTGAGCATCATACTTGAATCATTCAGCTGCACCAAGTAAAAACATTAAAAAAGAATATCAGTGTATGGAGCTTTATAGTTTAACTACACAGATAAACTGCACTGTAAAATTGTAACCAGTGTCATACTTTCATCTGATAAGGATATTGAGAAAGATAACTAAAATAATCATTTACTAGAAAAATTCCTGAAGAAATTTTGAGATGTGGCTGCAACTGCTGCCGGAAAATACGTGATAACACAGGTTTCTTAGTAGCTGTAAACAGGTGGTGATAAATCAAAGAATCAAAGCATATATGCTGTAACCATTATTGTGGGGTTTAAGCCAAGCTCTATACCAGGGCTATTCAATTAATTTGGAATGAGGGCCGGGTCATGAAAACAATCCCAAATGAGGGGAGGAGAACGGATACCTCGAAAGGTGATTAGTCCACTATAGCAGGTTGTGACACAGTGAGGCGGGGCAAACGAATTAGAATTTAAATAAAACCAATTTAAATAAAGTATTAATACAAAATTTTGTTGTCAAGATACTGGGCAGTGGGTAGAAAAATCTTATTTCTCTGAAACAATAGAAATGGATTTATGGCGTTTTGGAAAAGACCTCTTCATATATTGTATTTTGTAAATGCATAATAACATTAGTACAGTGTATTATATCAAGACATATAGGCCTAAAACATTTCTACATTCAAATGATAAAAAAATACACTACGATGAGTAATCAGTCCAGGTGAGCCTATCACAGACATTGAGAATTTATAACTAACAGACAAAATCCACTTCACACAACTGTACCAACAAAAACAACAGGAGTGTAGTATGGTATTAAATACAAATATAACAATATATGAGTGAGTAGTAAGATTATTTTGCAGAATAGTGATGGTGTTGGTGTTGCCATTAAAGGGTTAACACTTGAGAGGACTGTTGGGAGAGAGTGAGAGAGAGAGAGAGAGAGAGAGAGAGAGAGAGAGAGAGAGAGAGAGATGACGAGAATCGGTGGGAAGGGCATGCTTTTTAAAGTGTCAGCACCATTGAACTGTGTTTATACTGGAACGGCCTTTGGACGAAAAACTCGCGATTTCGCGCCACCATATTGGAACAAACATGATGGAGAGCAGCTGAGCAGGTTTCTAATGTAAACAAACCTGCATAGCTGCTTTTACGAGCTCTCATTTTATAGAAGTCTCAAGATGTCACAGACATTATAACCTGTTTAAGAGAAATAAATGTATAAATTATTTCTTCAATATATTTGTATATATTTTAACAAAGATTAAAATGCATTATACTTGAATAAACATCTCATGTGCATATCAATAATTAAATTTGTACTTTAACATTTCCAAATTTACAATTTTCAATTTTTCAGTTTCCAAATTTACAATTATTTTCTTCACATAAATTGATGCAAAGTGGGTGTGCTGTGAATTTTACATGATAAAATGTTATAGTATTGTAAGACACATTGCTAAAATAGCTATAAAATAAAAATATATAATATTATTATAACTAAAGTACATTATAAGCTTAAGTAGTCATACAGAAAATTAAAGATAGTTTACCAAGGCAACCTACAGTATACCTCTATAAGATAAGATAAAGATAAAGAAATCTTTACTGTTGCATGAACAATGAAAATCAGTTTACCAGCTCTCTGTTCAGCAGCAATTATTAAAAAAGTGCACAAAAGGCAACTAAGAAACTACACTAAATTAAATATGTGAATATACCTATATACACATACCTATATGTACACATAGATACATATACATACATATATCCTGTATTTGCAAACACATATATATTTACACATGTACAGACTTATACATTTATCCACACACACACACACACATACACAGAAGGGTGCATGATATGTCAAAGGTGCATGGTATACACAGGGTGAGAGGTTGAGCTTTCTAATCATAAGGTGCATAATGCTATATTGTTATATGATGTTCGAGACCTGCTCTAAACATGAGTATTGCACCTAAAGAGTAATATTGCACTGACCGGGAAGATGGTCTGAATGATGGTTATTCAGTCAGTGTATGTGACAGTGGTGGTGGTGGTGGGGTTGCACTTTTAACAGCTTGTGTGTAAAAGCTGTTCTTGAATCTGTTAGTTTTTGTGTTTAGTGTCCTGTACCTTTTTCTGGAGGGGAGAGGGGAGAAAAGAGAATAATTCTTTATTATTATTATTATTATTATTATTATTATTATTATTATTATAACGTCTTAGGCACATGGCTTTTGCTCTTCTGATTTGAAAACCGTATTTCCCATCGCAATGAGGTTGAAAACGTTTGAGAGCTAAGAATTTGGTGAACACTAATATAAATTATTTATATTAGTATAATATATATATAATTATTATAATATAAATATAATAGTATATAAATTATACTGTGCTGTAAAAAGTGTTTAAAGAGTCACGATTTAAAAATGACCCTTAAAATCATTTTAAATGATTTTAAAAAGCTCTATTTTGTATTGAGTATTATGGAGGGATTCATAGTACAATCTGTCAGTCAGAAGCTCGCCATTTAACTTCTATAAGTGCTGTTGACTCGAAAGTTACATTGTCAGAACCAGCACACATTTTCTTCCGTTTTGATGTAAGATTTACTGGTACAGCGAAAATTATGGGAGTAGGAGCCAGTTAAAATAAATCTTTTTCCAAGATAATCTTCTCTTCTCTGCAACTGTGCTGATGACATCACCCACTCTAGCCCAGAACATTCCACCAATAGACACCCATCATAAATACACAAACTGACTCAGAAATCCTTATGACACTTGATCAAAGATTAAGAGAAAACCGTAAAAGGTAGCAAAAAGCTGTCCTGACTGTCGAAATGACGACTTTGGTGTCTACGTTTTAAAAGTTCAAGCAAGTAGAATGTAGAAAGTGAATGAACTCAAAGTTACCTCTCTGTCCTCAGTTCGGGGGAAACTTAAAATTTCAAATTTCTAATTTATTTGTCACATACAAAATGATACACAGTACAATATGTAGTAAAATTCTTGTTATGACTGTCATATATTTGAATATATTAAATAAAAAGCTATAAATATCAAGAAGAGAAGAAAGAGATCAATAACAATAACTATTTGAAGGACTACCAATAGTTAAAAGTCGAATATAAATATAAAAATATACAATATAAATGTAGTGAAGATAAATAATAAAAAATCTACTTTTATGTGTGTTAAATGTGTCTAAAAAAAACCCTGTGGATGTCACAAATGTGACAGAAGATCTAGTTGTGATCAAATTATATACTTTTTTTGTCTGTAATACACTTCAAAAATAAAAATAAAAAAATCATTAAAAATGTAAAAAAAAAAAAAAACCCACATAGATATATTTTAGCAATATAGTGGTTAACAAAGTCAGTTAAAATCAATTAGGAAAGCATTGTATATGGTATATTAAAGCTTGCTTTCAGTATTGTGGTTATTTATTCTTGTTTATTGTGAACTGAATAACTAATTATGGACATCTTGTATAGTTACCCAGCTAAAATGATCTTTAGTCCTAAAGACATAACATAGGCATAAAGACAAAACATGTCAGATAGTTATGGCTTCTCCTCAGAAACAAATAAAGAGTGAAATGTCCAAGTAATTTGTGCATGTAGTGAAAAGCTCTTTGTTTATATGGCAGTATTAATTTTGGCATATTTTGACATATTAAATAAAAGAATTGATTAAAATAGATTGGGAGGGTGTTATCATTTCTTTTTAAAGACAGTGAGGTACATTAATTGTTTGTGGCACAGTTGCCCCCTCATGGCTCAAGGTTCAGGCTCCCTTCTGTGGCAAGTTTCATGAATTAATCCACTTCAGCTAACAATGTCCTTCACTTTAGTTAACATTGTCCTTTAGGAAAAGTCTTCAAATCCCATAAATCTTGCACAAATTTACTTAAAGGCCAATTACATAATTCCAAAAATAGTCATTTCATCCAGTGGTTTCTAAAACCAGCACAGCTTGTAGAAATATCAGATTTATATTTTAATGTTAGTAGGAATGATGGAATCCTGAAGGCATATCATTTGGACCTGCAGGTGTCTGGCAAAATAAAATCAAAACCTTACATGACTCCTACACATTTTTAGAACATCCTGTGGGATTTTATGGATTTCTGCATGATAAGTTACACCACTCTCAGCATCACATACAACTAGGTTAAAACCTGTGGTATTTTTAAACAAGTGTACAATTCCACATGTCACCTTTACAAGCCTTTCCCAGGAGCTTACATTCCTGATGGAGTTTAAAAAGTGTCAAGCTGAATACAAAACATCTCAAACTGTAACCACATATAGAAAATATTATTATTATTATTATTATTATTATTATTATGTGGCTGTGCTTAAGAGCAGACACATATTACTATTCAACCAGAAAAATGGGTCTCTTTATTTATTTTTTTTATTATTATTCTTCCACCGCACTTATTGCGGCCCGAATGCCATACTGCGCCAACGCAATGTATATATTCAAATGTGTGTCTTGGTGCCGTGAAGTGTGCTATTGCATATATTGCCGTTTCTCATTACCATGGCGACACAAAAAATCCCATTGAAACGAGTGGGGAGAGGTCGACAGTCATGAAACTCACCTCATTTTGACGTCTCGCCAAGAAGCCATACTTGGTTGAACTTTTAAAACGTAGACACTGAAGTTGTCATTCCGATGGTCAAAATGGCTTTTTGTTATCCTTTACAGTTTTTTCGTAATCTTTGTTCAAGTGTCATAAGGATTTCTGAGTCAGTTTGTGTATTTATAATGGGTGTCATCATTACAGTGCAACAAAAGAGATTATCTTGGAAAATATTTTTTGTTTCACTCGCTCCTACTCCCTTAATTTTCATACTGCACAAATAAATTTTACATAAAAATAGAGCAAAATCTGTGTTGGTTCTGGACATGTAAATTTCGAGTCACCAGCACTTGTAAAAGGTAAATGGGGAGCCTCTGACTGACAGCTGTATCATGGATTTCTCTGTAGAAGTCATTACAAAATTTTGGTGTTTGAAATCATTTAAAATCATTACAGGGGTTCATATTTACATGGTGACTTTTTGAATATTTTTCAAACTACAGCAAAATAATTTATATCACTGTGTTCCCCAAATTCTTGGCTCTCAAATGCTGTCAACCTCATTGCAATAAGAAATACAGTTAACCAAATCAAGAGTCCAAAAGCAAGAGGTGCGCCTTATGCATATTTCAGCTGAAAAGTCACATAACTGACAGTAACTGCAACTTAATCACTATGGAATGTTCTGGACTAGAGTGGGTCATGTCATCAGCAGAGTGGCACAGAAGAGATTATCTTGGAAAAAGTTTTTTTTAACTCGTTCCTACTCCCATAATACACCAATAAAGTTTATATCAAAACGGAGGACAATCTGTGCTGGTTCTGACCATGTAACCTTTGAGTCAAAAGCACTTGTAGAAGTTAAATGGCGAGCCTCAGTCTGACAGCTGTACCGGAAAAATCTACAATAAAGTCAATACAAAATAGAGCTTTTTAAAATCATTTAAAATTATTGAGGGTCATTTTTAAATCATGACTGTTTAAACACTTTTTTACACACACAGGGCAGCAAAATAATTTATATCACCGCGTTCACCAAATTCTTGCCTGTCAAACGCTATCAACCTCACTGCGATGAAAAATATGGTTTTTAAATCAGAAGTCCAAAAGTGAGATGTGCACCATTGCCTTTTTCACTGAAAAAATGTAAACTTTCACTAGCTGCCAGCTTAATCTCTATGGCAACGACCAGCTGTCATGCACCTCATGCACACACCTGCAGCATGTTAAAACACAAAAACTAGTCATGCACACACATTGCCTCTTTGTTTGGCACCAGATAGGCAGATGAAATATGTAATGGAAAAAATATGTATGTAGATCTAAATATGTGTAGAGCCAGGCTATTCAGTTGGTGCTTTGAGTTGGCTACCCTATTCTTTTGAAAAGTAAAAAATATAAATTATTAAATAAATAAATGTTTTTTTTTTATTCTGAAGTTGGGTCATTCCATGTCAAATCACCTAGCTTTCAGAAAACTTCCCCAGTGACCATCTCAGAATTCAGTGAAACTTTAACTAGACATAGAACATGTTTCAACATGAACACATGCAAAATTTCAAGGTCCTAGTACAAAACTTTCCAAGATATGTTCATTTAAAGATTTTAGGTTAGTACCCACTGCTGTCCCCACAGTGCAGCTAACTGGGTTATCAAATGGTGGCCATGTCTCTCAATGTCTATGGTGAGAGGCATGTAAAAGAACCATTGCTGATTTTCATCAAGAGTAGGCTGTATAGCCGTCAGCGTGTTTCTGCCCCACAATGTCCTGGCGAGCTGTCCAGGGTGTACTCTGCCCTCACCCAAAGTCGGTTGAGATGGGCGCCAGCCTCCTCGCGACCCTAATTAGGATTAAGCGGTTCAGAAAATGAATGAATGAATGTTAGTACCCATTTGTCGGCCCGTGACTTGCAATTTACCATTTTGGACATTTTTGAAGGCTTGTTACTCCCCCAATAATTACTGTATAGGGCTGAAACTTTGCATACAACAGAACAGGACCCACTCTGTCAGAATCTGTAGTCGAAATTACTCTATTTGTCTGGGTTAGGTTGCTATTGATCCTGCAATTGTGGAAAAAGTGCAGTTTTGAACAAAGTATTTTTCGAATTTTTAACACAGCAAATATATTCACCCCAAAAATTATTTTTATAACACATTTAAGCATATTTCCATGTAAAACAAACAGTTTTTAAGAAGAATAAAGGCGATATGGTGTTTTAGTGAGGGTCCAAAAACTGAATGGTAGGTGAAAATTTGTTCATCTTGTGAGCCCCTGAAGATGTGGACAGTTCACCAAGGTTATTAAATTTACCACATGCAACATGTATATCTAGATCTAGCAACACAAAACTTCAGCCTTGTTGCTCATTTCCTTCATACTTAGCCATGTCATGTCATTTTCTGAACCGCTTATTCCTAATTAGGGTCGCGGGGAGGCTGGCGCCCATCTCAGCCGACTC
>JAQMYF010000012.1:11791660-11802588 GCA_030014195.1 Neosilurus mollespiculum | reverse complement strand
TGACGGCTATGCAGCCTACTCTTGACGAAAATCAGCAATGGTTCTTTTACATGCCTCTCACCATAGACAGTGAGACACATGGCCGGCATTTGATAACCCAGGGGGACAGCAGTGAGAACCCGTCGATAGTGGGGCTTGAACCCCAGACCTTAGGATCAGTAATCCAGCACCTTACCACCAGGCCACCACTGCCCTCATACTTAGCCATCATCTTGAAATTTACCGGGTATAGGGTATGGCGTAGGGTACATGAAATTAAACCCTTTTTGGTACTTTTTTACCATGTGCTTTGAGGAAACATAATTAGAATTGTCACTGGGAAGGCTGGAGCCAATATCAGCCAACTGTGGGGTACACCCTGAACATCACAGCGCCAACACACACAACCAGTTACACTCACACCTAGTAGGCAATTCGGAACAGCCAATTAGCCTAATTTGGACTGTGGGAGGAAACCAGTGTACATGAAAATCCACACAGAAATGTCCTTGTCAAGCCTGGGACACGAACCCATACCCTTCTTCCTGAGAGGCAGACGTGCTAACCATTACGCCACCATGCTTCTCGTGCAAACCATAAATAATAGCCATGATGTCACAATGCGGTAATTTTTTTTATGACATCACAATAACGAAAATCAACTACATTATATGAGATCATAAACATTTCTGTCACAAGGTCCCTCCAGTGGTTTATTTGGAAATAAACTTTCCCAAGGGTATTTCAGTGGCTTTGTTAATAATAGCCTGTCTAACATTTCCAATAAAAACCAGTGGGCCATTCATGTGTAAAGAAAGCCCTTGCACTTCTATCCGGGAAACCCCGTTTAACCGCCATTTTGTAAGACATTCCGGAAGTTGTATTCACGAGCCGAATTATAAACAAGGCTAGTTAGCATATCACTTCAGGTAGCTAGCGTAATTCTGGTGCAGTGTGAAGGATATTAACATTATTTTTGTATATTATTTGTATGTACGGTGTTTAATAATTACAGTTAAGACGACGTAGATTTGTTTTGCCGGAGTTTAACGCTCTTAAGTGAAGAGGAAATCATAGCTAGTCGCATAGCTAGCATTGCTTGTCTTGTATGTTACCAGCGAGCTAGCCGGGATCAATACAATTAACCGAACCACGACGATTTCCTCAGATTCTACAGCAAGCGTACAGGTAATTAGACGTAAATATCAGTTTTTATTGTCTTGATATAATATATCAACATGGTAGCTAGTATATAATATATCAACATGGTAGCTAGTAGTTAGCTAGTTAGCCTCTGGGATGCTAAATAAAGGTTTTAGCATTGAAGGCCCAGGACGCTGATTCGCCCATGTCCGAAATAAGGAGTAACATAAAATTTGTGAAAGTGTAAAAAAAAAGAAACATTTAATGTTTGATATTGATTTTCTTAGTTCTACCATATATGCTTGTTATTATCTGTGTTGATGAGCACGTTATATAACTCGGACCAGTCGAGGATGGATGTCTTGCTAATTACCGTAAATATATCTCTTTACTGTTTTGGGTTAAGAATTTTTTCATTTGGTGTGTTTTTTTTTTAATCGTAATTATGTCGCAGTACTTTTTTTTTTTTTAAGTACTGTAGGACCTATATGTGAATTTGAAAATGAAAGTTGAGTGAGAAGTGATCTCCCTAACTGACAGGATTTTAAGGAAAATCCCATCTGAAACTTATTAAATATGTTTTCATTGAAAATATTTTCAATGGAATGTTTGTGGTACTGGTTTTAAGTTGTTTGGTTTGTGTTGTATTTCCTTTATTCCCGTGAGATGTTGATACAATCGTGCTCGGGCATCGAGCAAAACAACCAGGCCTAGCGTGAGCTTCATGTAGTCCTAAAGCTGGACATGATGATGAAGTACTTCCGTGAACGTTATTTCTGAATAGAGCATGAAAATAGCCTTTAGCTGAGCCCTGGGTTATCTAACTTGTATTTAAAGGTTGATAATTACGGCCTGCCTCACAGCAAGAAGGTCATGAGTTCGACTCCCGGTTTCTGTGTGGAGTTGGCATGTTCTCCCCGTGCTTGCGTTGGGTTTCCTCCCTCAGGCCTAAAACAACCACATTAGGCTAACTGACTGTTCCAGATTCCCCCTAGGTGTGTGTTGGTTGTGTGTGAGTTGTTAAGAGTTTATCTATTACACCTTCACCCAGCACTGGCTGAGATAGGCATCAGCCTCCCTGTGACCCAAATAGGTGGGCAATTGGATGGATGAGCTACATGCAGGCCATCCACAGAAATATTCATTTGGTAGGACAAACAAAGGGCCTGAATAAAAGGGGTTCGTAGAGATTGGGGCCAATTTCTCATCAATAAAATTTCACTATACTTAAGAAACTATTAGATTTATGATATATTCTTTGTTGTGGTGGTGTTTTAAACATTTCACTATGGCTTGAGCTGTGTCACCAAACGAGAGCGAGGAAAAACTGGTGTTATTGGCGTTCCTGCTGAACTGATGCATGTCTATTTGTAAGAAGAGATGAATCCCCTGTAGTCGGACAATAAGGGAAGTGAAGACATTAAAACTTGAGGGTTGTTTTTTTTTGTTTGTTTGTTTTTTTGTTTGTTTGTTTGTTTGTTTTGGTATTGTAATTACACTTATTTTTAAATGGCTTCACTTCGACAGGTCACCAATGGCAGACGACTTTGATATCGAGGCGATGCTTGAAGCGCCTTACAGAAAGGTGGGTGACTGAAAAAGGCTGTTTCACTTAACATGAATTGACTCTTTTGCACTTGCCTGAGTAGCCGTTGCAATAGAACAACTCGGAAGATGAGTATTTGTTTAAATATCTCACAAGTCTGACTCACTGGTAGAGAGAATGATGTATTGTGTGTTGCTTCAGCAAATGATCTGAATTACAAATAAATGCCCGTCTATCTCTCTTTATAGACTTGCCTAATGATATCTCATCTCTGCTTCCCTGAATACACCTTTGATTCCAGTGTGAAGTGTGAAAAAAGTAAGGTCGTCATTGCGGCATATATTAATGTACTGTGTTCCCTTAGGTCAAACACCAAAAAGACACATCCTGTCACCTGTCTGGTGTCAACAAGATGAAAGACAGTGGATGAAACAGAGATAGAACCTGACATGAGTTGGAGACAGTATTCACATTTTTTTTTTGTTTTTTTTTTTACTACAAGCATGGTTGATCTTTTGTACTGCAAAAGCTTCCATCATAAGTAGTAGGTATATTAAGATTTGTGCTACCTGGCAGATCCTCTCACATGGACCGTGCAATGTCCATCTAGCCTCGAATATATTCTTTCATGTAGAATAGAAATTGTTCTATATGAATTTAACAGATCACCAGTACTTCTTCTTCTTAGAATTTTGTGCCAGAATATGAATACTGTCTCCCAGGCCATTCTCTAGAGAAGGTCTCAGATAAGTCAACATCTTGATTTTTTTTATTTTTTTGCTGCATGACCCTCATTCTAAAGCTTCTCCATAATCCATTTTATTTTGCCGTTTGCTTTTAGGCTACATCAACATAATCAAGAAGCGACTTTTATTTGGCCTTATTTAACTCACGTGCAGTAGACTTCTCAAGTCGGCTTGGTTGTAAGGTATTAAAAAAGGCACTGATGTTTAAAATGCGGTGAGGGTTTTCTCTTTCTTCCTTTTTTTTTTTGGTATTATTTTGATGCCTTGTCACATGGAAGCCGTTCTGACTAAGCCGTATAAATCCCTGTCTGCTTCAGGACGAGATGTAAGACAGAGATGGCATCGCGCTCACACAGTCCAACCGCACAAACGGGCGAAGATCTCACCGAGCGGCCACCTCCACCGTGGAAACCCATTTAGCAACCGTGTCCTTAGCAGAAGGTTTTAGGTTTAATATAGCTGGGTACTGCCAGATTGTAGAGCTCCATTAAGCACCATGGTTCTTCTGCTGGCATGCAAACTGCCACTCCCTTTTTGGGTGGTAAAGATTTGCTTATATGTGGCAGAGCACACAGTCCAAAGCAAAATAAAATTACCTGTTTTTCTAAATCAATATATTCTGTATTTTCTCTTGTCCCCCTCCCCTATTCCTTTGACGACTTGCTATGTATCCTGTCCGTCCTCACGATGTTCTTCTATCAACCCTGCTTAGGGTGACAGCAAGTCCTATAGTGCAAACGGCTATGAAGAACACAGCAAAAAGTAACTCTTTTCATGGTTTATCGTCATTATGGTTATCGTCCAAATGCTTTACGTACGTCACATTTTTCTTTATCAAACTCCACCTAGGAAAAGGCACAGTCGGAGTCGCAGCCGAAGTCCAGACCGGCGCAGAAGTAGGAGTAAAGAGCACAAGAAAGGTAGGGACAAGCGTAGGAGCCGCAGCCGGGAGAAAAAGCGATCACGTAGCAGAGATCGCCGTTCTCGAAGTCATGAGAGACATGGACGTTATCGAGGTCACAAAAGCCCCCAGTGAGTATCATGTCTTCTCATCTCAAGTTTTTTTTTTTTTTTTTTGCAGTCCCAGTATAAACCTTTTAATACTCACACTGAACTTAACCTTAAACAAACCACTGTTTTATTATAGCCACAAACCCCCTCAAAGCAAGAGCCCGTTTAAGAAAGAGAAGAGTCCAATCAGGTAATATTACTGCTGCTTTTGCTCTCTGGTCACTGACTGTAACAAGTTGTATTTACTGACTATTGATGTTATAGTGAATAAATAATTTCACAATTATATAAAACAGTGAGATACATAAGTGTTCGCCAGAGGCAAGTTGGATATCATTGAATTGTCTCAAAGGTGGATCCTTGAGGGAACTATTCAGTGATATCCTCCCAGCCTGAGGTGGATCATTTAGTATATACTACATGGGAACTTAAATTAGATTCTCTAGAAACTCAAAGTTTGAACAAAGTGTAGAGTTTTGTTTTCGAGTGGGTTCAAAAAATCACTCCATTATATAGTTTTTTTTGTACTCGCAGCACATGAGCTGATATCCTACAGTGGAAGTGGAAGAGCCAATCAGAGATGCGATTGCTTATATCCAGTGGGTGTGGACATAAAAATATCCGTTATTCTCAAATAGCAAAGCAGTCAAAGTGTGCCGTTCCCGTGTATTGTATATACTAATACACCATAACATTTTAGTGTCGACATCTAAATATTTGCACTGCTGTCCTGTATAAACCTGCCCACCCTCAACTCTATACTTTCTCCCACAGGAAACCTATTGATAATCTGAGTGCAGAAGAGAGAGATGCTCGCACTGTATTCTGCATGCAGCTGGCTGCTAGAATCAGACCCAGAGACCTTGAGGAGTTCTTTTCTGCTGTAGGCAAAGTAAGTTCAGCCCTCTTTTTAAAGTATATGGTGTGCCAAAAGTTACACTGCAATAAAGAAAGATCTGTAAGAAGGCGATGAGCTGAAGGGAGAATTCACCACCCATACTCAGCAGATCTTACTGGCCACATTTTTAAGGTCTAGGACTAGATGGTATTGTCTTCAGTGCTTGGGGTGGGGGTTAAGTGTCATGTTTTGATATCTGCTGTAGTAAGAACTACAGTTGCTCCCTGTGTTTCGGTAAGTTAAAAAATCTAATCCTAACAGTTTATTTCTCCATTTTTATTAAAGGTGCGTGATGTGAGGATGATTGCAGACAGAAACTCTCGTAGGTCTAAAGGCATTGCGTATGTTGAGTTTGTGGAGGCCACCTCCGTGCCCCTGGCTATTGGACTGACAGGGCAGAGGCTGCTCGGAGTGCCAATCATTGTTCAGGCTTCACAGGTCTGTATAATCCCACGTGTTCACCATTCTCTTGTTTCAGCTTCTCATATGTAACGTGACTCTATCACTCTGACATCTAGGCTGAGAAAAACAGAGCTGCGGCGGCAGCAGCAGCCCTCAACCTGCAGAAAGGCAGTGCAGGCCCAATGCGGCTCTACGTGGGCTCCCTTCACTTCAACATCACAGAGGAAATGCTCCGAGGCATATTCGAACCCTTTGGGAGGGTGAGACTGTTACTGGATTGTTTGTTTTTGACTGCTACATACAGAGAGAAATTTGAGTAATGCAGAGAAGTGCTCCGTTAATCCCAGGTCTGCTTTTCTTACCTAGATTGAAAGCATCCAGTTGATCATGGACAGCGAGACGGGGAGGTCAAAGGGTTATGGTTTCATATCGGTAAGAGTCTTTTAATCATTCTGCAGTCAGTAAAATCAGAGTGACCGAAAGGTATTATATATGTAGCCGTATACACCTGCTTGTGATGTGTCTGCATGGTCTTCCTCTCCCTCTTTTGCCATTTATCCTCCCTTCCAATAGAAGAGGGTTATGACTCATTGATGACATTTCCACACTGCACTGGTTTAAAGAGCTGATGACACCACAAAATACACAAACTTCAAACAAAAAAAAAATAAAAAGTATAAAGGGGCAGCAGCCTAAGCAGTGAGGTCCAGACATCCCTCTCCCCAGCCACTTCCTTCAGCTCTTCCGGGGGGACGCCAAGGCATTCCCAGACCAGCCGAGAGACGTAGTCCCTCCAGCGTGTTCTGGGTCAAACCCGGGGTCTCTTCCCGGTCGGACATGCCCGAAACACCACACCAGGGAGGCATTTGTGAGGCATTCTAATCAGATGCCCGAGCCACCTCAACTGGCTCCTCTCAAGTAAAGGAGCAGCGGTTCTACTCTGAGCTCCTCCCAGAAGACAGAACTTCTCACCCTATCTCTAAGGGAGATACCTGCCACCCTGCGGAGGAAGCTCATTTCAGACACTTGTATTTGTGGTCTTGTTCTTTCGGTCACTACCCAAAGCTTGTGACCATTGGTGAGGGTGGGAACGTAAATCGACTGTTAAATTGAGAGCTTTGCCTTCTGGCTCACCTCCCTCTTCAGCACGATGGACTGGTACAAGCTGCGCTTTACAGCAGAGGCTGCACCGGTCCGCCTGTCAATCCCCCACTCCATCCTTCCCTCACTCGTGAACAAGACCCCGAGATACTTGACCTCCTCCACTTGGGGCAAGACCTCATTCCAGACCCGGAGGGGGCATTCCACCCTTTTCTGACTGAGAACCATGGCCTCGGACTTGGAGGTGCTGATTCTCATCCCAGTCACTCCAGCGAGAGCTGAAGGTCCTGAAGCCAAAAGGACATCATCTGCAAAAAGCAGAGACAAGATCCTATGGCCACCAAACCGGAACCCCTCAACACCTTGACTGCTCTTAGAAATTCTATCCATAAAAATTATGAACAGAACCGGTGGCAAAGGGCAGCCTTGGCAGAGTCCAACCCCCACCGGAAACGAATTCGACATGTTACCAATGCGGCCCATGGATGTAGTAGGGCTGTCTTGGTTGACACATCTCTACAACATCACGTAGTCATCGGGGGCCGTACCTCTGGATTGGCAAACCGGGGGTGGTAGTTAAAAAAGGGTACTGGAGTCATTGACTAGCGAGTGCACTCGACAGTGGCAGTGTGTGTTGGGTTGCCTATATGAGCATGAACGCAAGGACAAACTTGAGCTCATGGCTTTGACATTTGCATAAATATGGGACTCTGCTAACAACTTGCCTGTTGATGTTTGACCTTTAAAGCCACAGTGAAGGCAAACAGTTTCAACGCCAGAATTAAATCTCTTTTTATCTTTATTACTGATCACATTAAATCCAATCTAGACAGGAAGCTGTAGCTGATCTTAGGTTGGACTGGCAAGAACGTTGTTTAAAAAAAAAAAAAAAATCAGAACTGTTAAATTGGTTACTTAATATTAATTATTATAATAATCTCTATATCTTTGACCAGAGAAAGCAGTCTAATTAAAATTTATAATTCTTGTATGCTGTTCATTATCTGAAAAATATATGTTGGAATTTAAAATGCATGACATGCTATGCTGATTTGTAGTTTGCAGATGCCGAGTGTGCCAAGAAAGCCCTTGAGCAGCTGAATGGTTTTGAGCTGGCCGGCCGGCCCATGAAGGTGGGTAACGTGACAGAGCGCTCAGACGGCTCATCCGCCAGCTCTTTCTTGGACAACGACGAGCTGGAGAGAACAGGCATCGATTTGGGTACAACAGGCCGCCTACAGCTGATGGCCAGACTTGCAGAAGGTAGAGATTAGAGATGAGCTGAATTCATTTCCTGGAGTCTGTAACTTGAGTCTATATTTAAGTTTCATAATGAAATGTTAAGGCATTAAATTAATTCTTTTTTGTTGTGTTTGTTTTTTTTTATAAATAGGTACAGGGCTACAGATTCCTTTAGCTGCAAAGCAGGCTCTGCAGATGAGTGGCACTATCCCATTTGGTAACCTTCCTACAGGTAAGCATCTTGTTTTTGTTCACAGATTTTTCTGTGGATGTATGTTAGTCAATAATGAGTGGTACCATGTGACTGAATTTGGGCTTTTAGTGGAGCAGCTAAATGTGATTTTGGATGGAATCATTCAATTGATGATACAAGCCTGAAATTTGGTATGAATATGCTTTAAGTCACTGAGAAAAAGTACTAGTCATCAAAAATTCTAATATGGCTACCATTTTTTTCAAGATGGCCATCAGTCACTGATAACAGCGATGCACTATAAAAAACCTCTGATCTCATCTGGCAGATGAAGCTCAATAGCTTAAATAGGTAAAGGCAGTTTATCTAGAAGGAAAACTTCAAAATTGTCAGGCATCTTCAGGAAACTCGAACATTGATTAAACCCATTTACCCAAAATTTCAAGGCTTAATTGTAAATAGTTCCAAAGTTATGGGCACTTGAAGTAGGTAGAGGGGCCCCTAAAAATGTGGGACTTAAGCCCCAGTTGGACAGCAGAATTGAACAGAACACAGTTGAACAGAACTTTGTGTTTATAAAGTTCTGATGTGGTTATATGTGGGTGTTACAATAAAATATCATATACTGTTACAACAGTAACACCCTTATTTCTTTATGGTGATGTATTTATTGCTCAAAGTTCTATAATCACTAAATATTGTTATATAGCTGAAACATGAGGGCGAAACCATGTATCTTTAATTTGAACCTTTGGTATAGAAGGATTCATAGAAGCAAGATGTGCTTGGTGTTAAAATTGAGGGTGAATTATGTACTTTCACATGGTGCCTTATATTTTGTTGTACTACCTATCCCACATGCTGATAATGACCTTAGAATCCGAAAGTCGGGCAGATATTATTGATATTCAGCTGTACATATATCACACATAGGACCTTTTATTTTACACAGATACATTCACTAAGACATGGTGACATAGAACATGAAGACAGAACATGAAATTTCTAATGAATATGATTATTAGTTTTTGTGTAATGGGTGGCCAAAAGTGGCATTTTAGAAGCCATTCAACTTTAAAATGATTACAAATTACAAAAAATGACAAAGTAAATATTATAACATTTCTTAGGAGGACAGAAACGATTCTGAAAATTTCAGACCTCTACCTTTTTGTTGTTCAGTAGTTACGGAAGTTTGAAAATGGTTGAAAATTTAAAGTCCATATTTTGGTCACAAGTTTAGGGTCCCCTCTGCCTATTTCAAATGGCCATAACTTTGGAGTCATTTACAATTAAGCTTTTGGAATTTTGGGAACTTACAAGTCATACTACAAATAGTACATACATACTGTGTCAACTGGTGCTTGGTGTTTTAATTTTTTTGTTTGTTTTTTTGGAGGGGGTCCAAAATTTTCACGCTTTCAAAGAAAGTTTTTACCCATTTCTTGCGCGAAGGTAGCTCTACGCAACTTAATCCCTTAGACCAGCAGAGAGACATAGTCCCTCCACTGTGTTCTGGGTCAAACCTGGGGTCTCTTCCTGGTTGGACATGCCCAAAACACCACACCAGGTAGGCATTCGGGAGGGTTTCTCATCAATCATTGATTCTCAATCAGATGTCCGAGCCACCTCAACTGGCTCCTCTCCAAGCTCCTTCTGGATGGCTCCCCCTTAACCACGAAGGACCCGCGCAAGCTCTGCTTTACAGCAGAGGCTGCACCGATCCGCCCGTCGATCTCCCGTTCCATCCTTCACTTGTAAACAAGACTCCGAGATACTTAAATTCGTCCACTTGGGGCAGGACCTCGTTCCAGACCTGGAGGATGTATTCCCTTTTTCCAGCTGTAGTTATAATTATGGTGTAGCTTCAGTACTACAGGCTAAAAACCCCATAAGTATGTATTAGTTATACACAATAATACATAATATACAAATAAGACGCTGTCCTAAAGTAATACAGCAACAACCCAAACACGCTCCGTTGTTTTATTTACAATTTTCCATAGTAAATCAACCAGAAAATTGCGATCCTTCCCAATTGTCTTAAGGAACCTCTGCTTCATATGTAGGTTTGTTTACATTTTGTAAGGTTCCAAGATGGCGCTGACTGAGCTTTGTTTTTGTACAGTATACTAAGCACTCATTGGTTGGTCTGCTTATTTTGATGCAAGGAGATTACACTATTAAGAGTATTGATACATTTCACTGTTTTATTGCTCTGTCTGAAGTGTAGGTGTGAAAGTTTGCCGTAAACTATTAGTAGTAATCACTAGGACTATTTAATTATAAACTCTCTGGCTAGTTCTGTTAAAACAGTGCCCTTCAAACTGATCAGAGCAGAGGACCACTGACTTGGATGGATCGAACCTATCCCTCTTCATGTTAATTAACCACTTAAGCAGTTCTGGCTTACTGTGGGGAAACCTGTAATACAATTTTTTTTTAATGTAGAAAAATGGAAATGTGTGTGTGTGTGTGTGTGTGTGTATGTATATGTGTGTGTGTGTGTGTGTATATATGTATATATATATATACACACGCCCACTGTGTACACAATTATTAGGCAATTGATTATTTTGACCATATCATAATTTTATTCATAATTTCCAACTCCAAGCTGTATAAACTTGAATGCTTATTGGATTTAATGCATATCAGGTGATGTGT
>JAQMYF010000012.1:11771474-11791560 GCA_030014195.1 Neosilurus mollespiculum | reverse complement strand
AACTGACTGACTCCGTGAATGGAAGGCTTGTGACTGTTATCGAAAAGAAGGGGGGCTATATTGGTCACTGAGGTTTTGTTTTAATTTATTTCAGAAATGTTTATTTGTAAATTTTGAGTTTATTATTCTCACTTTAACAGGTGAAAATAAACAAGTGAGATGGAAAATCTTTGTTTTTCATTTAGCTGCATAATAATTCTGCACACTAATAGTTGCCTAATAATGGTCTACATATAGATATTCTCCTAAGAAGCCAAAACTTCACTTTTACTACTTAAACTCAGGTTTGAGGGTTTGTTAACATTTTGGATTGACCAAGCGCACTGTATATGTAGTTGTACAATAACAATTAATCCTCAAAAATACCACCTGCCTAATAATTGTGCACACGGGGTGTGTGTGTGTGTGTGTGTGTGTTTGTGTGTTTGTATATACATGGCATTATATGGGTATTTGGAATGTTTCTTTCCATGCACATGTAGTACATGTGTGTATAAATTCTACAAAGATACTGAAAACGCTACTTACACATGGAGTGATTTCCCACATCCTGGTATCTTTGTTTGTACAGTTTAACGCCGCATATGAAGGCATAATTAAAAAGTAATAATAGACCATAAAACAATAAAAAAGCGAAGAAGTTTAAAAGTAAACAGGAGATGCTTCGATCGGAATCAGGCTTTTAGAACCACAGCGGGGCGCCACAGCAGGGAATGTTTTGGGTCTAGCAGTATGTCTGCACGAGCATATCCGGTGACTTCAGCCTCAGCAGCCCAGTCCGATATCCAGTTATTTTTAGATCAGTGGGTTCATTGCATAAGACAATAGATCTAGTGTGTGCAGATAAGTTTCCCACCTCCATGTGACAGTCGGAGACCTTGTACAAAATAAAGATAAGGTGATGAGTAATAAAATAAATCTTTTACAGTATGTATTATAAGGTACAAGTTTAGTCCTCATCAGGGCTTTTCTGCATTGTATCGTTCTTCATTTCACTTCAAACACTGTTCATGCTTCACGGTGCACTGTTCCATGCAGCTCCTGTAATCATTACACTCTTACGGTTGCATTTAAATAAGTTTCATAAATCATTATGAGAATTATTTATAAGAGAATTGAATTCTGTTGGGTTTTATGGATTGCAGCCTACAAACAGAATTTCGGTTTGGCTCGATGGAAGGCAGAATATCAGTTGTTAATCATTATTGCAATGTTAGCCTTTGTATTGCTGATGCAGCAGAATGGTGCATGTATTGCTGATACAGCAGAAGAGTGGACTTTGCAGATTGCTTCAATTTGATAAGTTGTGTGTTACTAAGACACATTTTGTGAATATGAGAGGCAAGGGGTTTTGTAGGGGCCAATAAATATTGCAATGCCTATGGCAGTTACAGCATGTAGCAGCATATTCATTTAATGTGTTGTTTGTGTTGTACCTGAGACCCCTGTACGGTAGACCTGATGAAACAGAAATGAAGGTTTATAATTTGTAATAGACACTGAAATAGAAAATAATTTTCGTTACAGGGATTCCTGCACCAAGTATGAACCAGGCCATGAACCTTCCGACCCAGCCCCTGGCCACTCAGTGCCTACAGCTCTCCAACATGTTCAGCCCACAGTCGTGAGTTTTTCTAACAGTGTGGATATCTCTGAGTGTGTATGTGTGCTTGTGATGAGTGTTTATTAATTGATTTTATATATATATATATATATATATAATTTTTATCCCCGCCTCATCAGAGAAAACGATCCCGGCTGGGATATAGAGATCCAAGATGATGTCATTGAAGAATGCAATAAACACGGAGGTGTTGTTCACATATATGTCGACAGGAATTCCACTCAAGTAAGTCTTGCTAGCTTTAAGTCTTGAGTAAATTTCTTGAAAGCTTTGAGTATTGTAGCATTGTACTTCTCATGTCTTTGTAGTTTTTCAATTATGTCTTCTCTTCTCGAAGGGTAATGTGTATGTGAAGTGTCCATCTATCCCAGCTGCCATGGCTGCTGTCGGTGCACTGCATGGTCGATGGTTTGCAGGTAAAGATCAATCTTTATCATGAATGAGTTGTTTAAATTTGTGGTAAACCTTTGTGCTTAATGGGATATGGATGCCTTGAGGTACCTTAAAGGTGCTCTTAACCAAGTATCATAACTTTTGTTTTTTTTTTTTGTTTTTTGTCTGTTTTAACTTTAACACCATCATGACTCTTGTCTTGTTTTTGTTCTGACAGGTAAAATGATCACCGCTGCCTACGTGCCCCTTCCAACCTACCACAACCTGTTCCCTGACTCGGTCACAGCCCTGCAGCTGTTGAGACCCACACGGCGGTGATCCACACTCCTGCTGCCCAGTCCAACACCTCTGACTCTCTCTGTCTTTCTGCATAGCCCGGATATGCAAACAAGTCTCCCTGCCCTTTTTCGGACAGCTGCTGTCTGTCCCTGGAGGTCCATAGCACATTCTAGTTCTCAGAGGTACGCAGGTGCCTAAGGGGTGTAGATGAAAGCCGGCTGGACTAGGTTAGGAAAAAAAAAAAAAGAGGCACCAGGTGGTCATCCTGGAGAATCTCAGCTGTCTGGGATCACTTTTCGTTTTTAGCTTTTTGTAATCACACTTTCATTTTGTAAAGAACTCTGCAATTAAAAAGGATTTGAACATAAGCCTTCTGGGTTGTTGTCATCTGTAGTGTTATAAAATGCTGCCGTACACACATTTATATATGTACCTGTAAGGAGTATTAATCTTAAACATCCGGTATTTAATTTTTTTTCTTTATAGAACAACTGGCTGGTATTCCTTTCTTAATCTTAATACCCCCCAGACAAAGTATTAAGCTGTCAAATTTAAATGTGATCCATCACCACAAAATGTGTCTTAATACATTTTCTCAAACTCTTGTGAATAAATTTGTTAAACTTGAGAATTTTTGTTTCCTTTTATTTTAAAGCTGAGAGTACCCTCTGTTTGTTTTTATATATATATATATATATACACACACACATATGTGTGTGTGTGTGCGCATGTACATTGTTTGGTGCATTAAGACTCATTTTGTGGTGATGGGTCACAAATGTATATAAGTTTTTGATTTAGATTTTAAGAATCTACGGTCATGAACAGCAGCAGTTCATATAAGGGGTAATGTACAGTGAGCAGTCATAAAGTAAGTGGGGTTTAAAGGGGCTGTGTCATGGTGGTTTGAAGAAAGTAGCCTAAATAACATTAATAAAGTTATCAAATGAAACCTAGCCATTCCTATAAATGCAGATTTGGTTTATGAAGAATAACAGAAATCATTTCGGTTCATACAACCTATTTACTAGAACTTTGCAGCTGTGCTGCAATCTTTGAAAACTGTTCACCCCAGGAAGATTTCAAAAAGTTCATGCTGCAATCTATTCCCGTCAGCTTCATGGTACATTTACAGCATTTGGAAGACGCCCTTATCCAAAGAATCTTATTTATTTGTTTTGGTACAACAGAGCAGTCGAGGGTTAGGCCAGCAGTGGTACCAGGTTTTTAACCTTCAGACCAGTAACCCAGAGCTTAAACCCTGAGCCATCATTGCCTACTTAAATTGAAAAGTTTACATTTCTTAAGTTGAGAAAGTTCAAATTTGCAAGTTGAGAGGATATTTAATACTGTGCGTATATATAAACAAACCTTTTGGTGACTGTGAAGTAATGTACATCATGTACCTTGTAATGCAGCTACTTACTAAACAAATCAGGAGTTTAAATTTTTTTAAATTAATATTGTTTATTGTTCTGCTAATGTGAACCACAGCAGCTTTCAGTTATACAGAAATACCGGACTGTAGAATACCATAACTGACCAATCAGAATTGAGTATTTAGCAAAGCCATGTAATAAATAAATGCATGTTAAGATGTGGTACATGTTATATTTTAAACCCTAAGTATCTCAAAGGCAGAAGATTTTTCATGTCAGTAACTCGTGCCCTGGTTGGAATGCTGGGTGAGTGGTGTTTGTCGAATCTGAGCACATCCTGTGGCCTTTGTGACATTTCATTTTCACTCATAATGGCCTTCGTGCACAAAAACTCAAAGCGAAACAAAAGGTGAGTATTGCTAAAAGGAAGGTTAGTGTCTTCTGTCTGTAGGTCTTTTCTCTTTTTTTTGTCAGCAAGTTTTCTCCTAACCTTTAGGCTATTTATCACCTCCCTGCAATAGAACAATATAGGTGAGATGAGGGGTGTTATTTTTGGAAGAAAAGATATGGATATAAAAATTTATTTGAAAAAATATATTTTTTTTTCCTCCCAAACAAATACTTCTTTTCCTGTGTCATACAGAACCACACAAAAAGTGTGTTTGGGGTGTAGTGGTTATCACGTCCGCCTAAAAAATTGAAAATGTAGTAATGTGGATGCAGTAATAAATATATAATTATATGAAACCAAGCTTAAAATACAGCATTCATATGTAAAGAAAAGATTACAGATATATGTACATTATAAATTGGGTTTGAGTCTAATGTTCATAAATATGTGTAACATACTGTGAGTATTTACATGTATGCAGTGATGCACTGATTTTTGTTCTGTTACCTTGAAGACTCAGTTGAACTTCCAATGATCTAGTTATATCACAGTGTTAGACCTATTGGAAAGTTCCGGTCTATGTAAATAATGATTATCGTAATATTACTTTATTTTCTTACAAATTCCGTAAACTATCAAATACGATAGTCATTTCATTAACATAGACAGGAACTTTCCAGTAGGTCTAACGCCGGGATCTAATTAGATAATTAGAAGCTCAACTGAGTCTTCAAGTTAGACAGAGTATGCGTGTATCCGTGTACCCATAACAGGCGAAAGGTCAGTGAATGCGTGTGTTTGCTCCACTGGTCATTTATTTTTAACATAAGACATTCCAAAGGTACAAAAATGGAGTTTGAAGTTGACAAAATCTTCAGATTATCAGATCCTTTCGATTAAAATCTGTTGAGTCGAACCCGATATGACTGACACTGGAACTGAAAACGAAGAAGAAAGAAAGAAAGAATCAGCTTTCAATGCAGTACATTATTCTAGTGGGTTTTCCCTCTTTGCTATTTAAGCAGTACATAACAGTAAAATTATTTTCTCATTCATTTGCTGAACCACTTAACCCTATCATTAATGCCTATCTCAGCTCACCAGACCATTGCAGGGCAACACACACACAACCATTCACACTCACACCTGGACTGTGGGAGGAAACCGGATTACCCAGAGGATACCCACGCAAGCATGGGGAGAACGTGCAAGCTCCACACAAAGACGCCCTTGCCAACCATGGAAATCGAACCCAGGACCTTCTTGTTGTGACTTGAACAATCTAACCACTACACCACTGTGCAGCTATAAAATTATTCCTATTATTGTTATTTACTTTATAATTTTTTTTATGTGAGGGCAATTTCTGTCTCGGGTAGTGTAGTGGTTAGCACATCCACCTCACCTTAGCAAGAGGTCCTGTGTTAGAGCCCCGGGCTCTGCGTGACCATTTCTGTGTGGAGTCTGCATGTTCTCCCCGTTTCCTCCAGGTACTCAGGTTTCCTCCCACAGTCCAAAGACATGCACATTAGGCTAATTGGCTGTTTCAAATTGCTCGTGAGTGTGAATGGTTGTGTGTTGCCTTGCAATGGTCTGGCAAGCTGTAAACCTCCCCATCCCCCCAGTGTCGGCTACAGTAGGCTCCAGCCTCCCCGCGGTTCAGTGAGTGAGTGTCTTTGGTGGAATGATCACATTGTAAAGCATGAAAACGAAAATGTTACTCAGCAAAAAACAAGCATGCAGCTCATTGTGTTACAGAGAATGCGGAAGGTGTATCATCTTCAGCCCTGAAGACTTTCCTGTGGAGGAAAAGTTTTCTGACCCTTCCAAAAGTGCTGACACTGAAGACTCCTTTCATGAACTTTGAACAAATATCATCTAACAGAAAGTTTCACCATCCTTTTGCTTTCACATTTATTCGTCATGGTTGCCGGGATGCTGAAGCAAATCCCCTGAACAGGTAACCAGTCTACTGCAGGGCTGACACAGACATATACAACCATTTACACTTACACTCACATCTATGGGCAATTTAGAGTAGCCATTTGACCTAATGTGCATTTCTTTGGACTGTGGGAGGAAACCGGAGTATCCCGAGGCAACCACACAGAAAGACCCTTGCCTGAGATTTAAACACTGAACCTCCTCACTGTGAAGTAATAGTGTTAAATGTATCACCTATTAAGTAGTTTTTGTGTTGAATAACACATGTTGAGAATCCTTGTACATGTACATTTCCTTTTGAATCAGTTGTTGCTATAGAAACAAGTGCATTACAAGCCTGCAGTATAAAGCTGTGATGTGCAGCCAGTACTGCGTAACAGTTCATGCTCTAGAAAATTAATCAACACCTTCTAAGAACAAATGAAGAAGGAAAATAAAAATACCATGTGTAGCAATCCATTTCTGGCCTTGGAAGTTGATAAAATTTCTGTTGGGAAAGAAAAATGTAATTAAAGCTGCAGTATGTAACTGTAAAATACACACGACTAACTGTGAAAAAAATGCTTGGATTTTAATTTCCCTCCAAGCTTGCATTGTTGTGACATTTCTACCAGAGGTGTCTCCAAAAAAAAAGATATATAAATAGATTGACTGACAGAGGGGTTGGCAAATAGAAAGATATATAGGTTTACTGACAGACAGACAGACAGATAGATAGATAGATAGATAGATAGATAGATAGATAGATAGACAAACAGACATACAGACTGGTTGTTGATAGACAGACAGATTGACAGGTAGATTGATAGATAGACAGATTGACAGATAGATGTATAGATTGATAGATAGATAGATAGATAGATAGACAGACAAACAGACATACAGACTGGTTGTTGATAGA
Organism: Neosilurus mollespiculum; assembly: GCA_030014195.1. Lineage (NCBI taxonomy): Eukaryota > Metazoa > Chordata > Actinopteri > Siluriformes > Plotosidae > Neosilurus > Neosilurus mollespiculum. The sequence goes on along the minus strand of JAQMYF010000012.1, from coordinate 11,784,649 downwards.
CAGACAGATTGACAGGTAGATTGATAGATAGACAGATTGACAGATAGATGTATAGATTGATATCTAGACTAGATAGATAGATAGATAGATAGATAGATAGATAGATAGATAGATAGACAGACAGACAGACAGATAGGTCAATTGACAGACAGACTGACTGATTGATAGACAGACAAATAGATTGACTGATAGATTGACAGACAGATAGATAGACTTATTGATTTATAGACATATTGTCAGATAGATTGACAGATTTATAGATAGATAGAAATAGATTTTTCACACGCTCACATGTAATCATATAATCATCTGATGCTCTAGTGTAGATAGATAGATAGATAGATAGATAGATAGATAGAAATTTTGCACACACTCATATGTAATCATATAATCATCTGATGCTCTAGTGTAGATAGATAGATAGATAGATAGATGATAGATAGATAGATAGATAGATAGATAGATAGAAAATTTTGCACACTCATATGTAATCATATAATCATCTAATGCTCTAGTATAGATAGATAGATAGATAGATAGATAGATAGAAAATTTTGCACACACTCATATGTAATCATATAATCATCTAATGCTCTAGTGTAGATAGATAGATAGAAAGATAGATAGACATATTGACAAAGCTAGACAGATAGATAGATAAATAGATAGATAGATAGATAGACAAATAGAGATTTTGCACACACTCATATGTAATCATATAATCATCTAATGCCTTAGTGTAGATAGATAGATAGACAAACATATTGACAAAGCTAGATTGATAGATCGATCGATAGATAGATATTTTGCACACGCTCACATGTAATCATATCATAATCATCTTCTAATGCTCTAAAGTTAAGTGTACATAAACACACCTGACCGTCAGGAAGACCTACCCTTCTGTGTATGAGTAAAGAGACTGTGATAAGCAGGACGATTGCCCCACTCACTGCTAGCACGATAAAGCCCAGTTTATAGAAACTCAAACCAGATGAGTCCTGTTCATTCTGTCGCAGCATCACTAGAGTGGCCTCTGAATAAAACACACAGTACGTTAGTCACCTATTGGAAATAAGCTATTACAGTAGAAATAGTACTATTAGAATGAGCAGATTAATAAAACACCTTCTGACCAATTATGTCGAAGGATCCAGCAGCACTGTGGTATAGTGGGTTTGTTCACTGTGTACCTGTACTATGTGTGCTGGGCAGCTCTGTAATAACGGCAGTTGTGTAGTTGCTGTATTCTGTTGTGCAGTCCCAGTTTAAAGATGCGTGGCTTTTTGTGATGAGCTGAAGGTAGATATCCAGCACCTCTTTAGCTCTCTGTAAGGCCTTTACAGGGGGATCAGTGAACGGCTTCAGAAACACCACTGGATCCTCCTGGAGGAATAGCAATACTTTTATATTGTATCTTTCTCGATTTGACGAATAAAACACACGTCTTTATCTCACTGCTCTTTGCTAAACCCTTTATAACTACTCACACACTTACTCATTTCCCTTACCGATTAATCCTATTTGGGTCACGGGGAAGCAGGAGCCTAGTTCAGCAGACAGTGGGCAAAAGCAAGGTACACCCTGAACAGGGATCTCAAGCTCTCGCTGGAGCGATTCACAGGTGAATGTGAAACAACAGGGATGAGAATCAGCACCTCTAAATCTGAGGCCATGGTTCTCAGCCGGAAAATGGTGGAATGCACCCTCCAGGTCTGGAATGAGGTCCTGCCTCAAGTGGAGGAGTTCAAGTATCTCAGGGTCTTGTTCACGAGTGAGGGAAGGATGGAGCGGGAGATTGACAGGCGGATTGGTGCAGCCTCTGTTATAAAGCGGAGCTTGTACTGGTGCGTCGTGGTGAAGAGGGAGCTGAGCCAGAAGGCAAAGCTCTCAATTTACCAATCAATTAACGTTCCTACCCTCACCAATGGTCATGAGCTTTGGGTAGTGACCAAAAGAACAAGATCGCAGATAAAATCGCCTGAAATGAGCTTCCTTCACAGGGTGGCAGGGCTCTCACTTAGAGATAGGGTGAGAAGCTCAGCCATCCGGGAGGAGCTCAGAGTAGAACCGCTACTCCTCCATATTGAGAGGAGCCAGTTGAGGTGGCTCAGGCATCTGATTAGAATGCCTCCCGAACGCCTCCCTGGTATGGTGTTTCGGGCATGTCCAACTGGGAAGAGACCCCAGGGTCGACCCTGAACACGCTGGAGGGACTACATCTCGACTGGTCTGGAAACGTCTTGGCGTCCGCCCGGAAGAGACATAGCTGAAGATGATGAATATATGAATGAATGAATTTATTTCTTTGCACTGTGTATGATGCTGAACTTTTCAAACAAAGTCATACCAACTGAGGACTTTTTATCCTTTCTGCACCAGCTTTATATATAAATATATAATATTTTTGATATACTGTATTAATCCTGCAAGGGACATTTGGCTCTACATTTAACCCATCCATAGTGAACACACACACACACACACAGTCTTGGAGCAAGAGGCAGCCACACTGCAGGTCCCTGAGAACAGGTAAGGTGCCTTTGCTCAGGGGCACTTCAACTGTGAACTTGGAGGAAGAGGAGTTGCTGCCCTCTCCGCTTGTCAGCACGCGTTTTTTCCTGCCAGTTCGAGAATCGAACCAGCGACCTTTGAGTCCAAAATCTGCTTCCTTAACCAATAGGCCATGGCTGCCCCCAAAACAGCAAGAAGTCCCTTACAGGGAGGTAGAATTCAATCCTGTACTTAGGTTGAGGAAGAGGTTTTCATTTCGTGCCCTTTTGGAAATGGATATTCAGTGATTATGCGGCCCTTGGTGTCCTAGAAATTATGCGATGTAGCCCTCAGTGTCCCCTGCATCATAGTATATCCTTTGATATCAGTCTCATCTCCCCAAGCCCAGTTTTTCCCCATGGTGTTGAATACCCACATGTTTTGCTTGAATTTGGTGTTCAGAAAGGTTGTTTTTTTATATAAATATGTACTGAGATTTGTGTGCTCGTGAAACAACTCTGGATTGAGGAACAGTAAACACAAGGTGATGTTTAGATTGTACTCTGCTCCTCTGAGGTCATTTTGTTGTTTGGAGTAAATCCATTTAATTGTTAAGGGTTTGTATGTGGTTAAACAGAGCTATAGTGGTTCAAGGATATGTTTATGTGGTACTCTGCACATGTTTATGCCTTTCTTTTATAGCATCCAGAACATTGTCTCACTCATTCATTTTCCAGCCGCTTAACCCTACTAGGGTCAATGGGAAGCTGGTGCCAGAGCTCACCCTGAACATCTCTCCAGCACTTGATAAACTGATAAATATGTTTTAACAGCGTAAAATTACAATATAGCCTAGAAGCAGTTTGTAAAGTATTTTCAAGACGGCTTTTTTTTTTGGTCTCTTTCAAAACTACTTCGAATTTGACTTCTGTTACAGTCACTAAATGGGTCACTGATTTGTCTCAACAATTATCAATAGTGGTGCCATGGTGGTGTACGGGTTAGCACATCCGCCTAACCAAGACATGTCCTGGGTTCAAAACCCGGGCTCAGGTGTATCTGTGTGGAGTTTGCATGTTCTCACCGTGCTTGCGTGGGTTTCCTCTAGGTACTTCTGTTTCCTCCCACAGTCCAAATACATGCACTTTAGGCTAACTAGTGTTGGCTGAGATAAGCACCACAACGCTTTTAGAATTAAGCTGGTTGGTGAGATGGTCAGTGATTATTGATAGTTTAAACAAAACGGGTTTTTTTTTTTGTTTTTTGTTTTTTTTGTCAAATATGTCAAACTATCATTTTAGAATTTTATAGTTTCATGATTCAACTACTGGAATATTTTTAAAAGGTAAACTCAGGAAATCAGTATATTTTTCCCTAGGGGGTGCACAAACATTTGCACTTATCCACATGTATTGCTTGTAAACAGCCAAAGAGTCACACACACACACACAAACCTCAACTTCCTCATTAAGAGGTGGCACACAACGCTGTGAGTAGACATTGTGGATGAGGTCCTGGAGAGAGACGACTGACAGTGAGCTCTCTGACCCTCGGGAATATCTGAAGTGCACACTCAGCAAGTCCAACACAAGTGGCAGAGCAGCCTTCACATAACACGCCGAGCTCTGAAAGACAGGCAAGTAAGTTGTGAGGACTCTTGGGAGCCTGGTTATAAGTCAAAGCCATGTATGAGTCTGTGGTTTGAACATTACTGTGATTTACCTTTGTTTCAGTAGATAAGCGGATACTGTTGTACCTAAGAGCTTTAGTGTAATTATAAATTCTGACCTGTGTCCATTCCGGGACCTTTATTCACATTCTGTACATTCTGACCATCAGTGCATAGTAATGTTTGCCATCTATAACTGTGTACTGTAAGTACCTTCACCTCTGTTGATTGGTGTGCAAGATAACCTAAAATGTTAAGTGCAGATTTGGATGAGGGCGGTACGGTGGCGTAGTGGTTAGCATATGCGCCTCAATGCAAGAAGTCCTGGGCTCGGCGAGGGGGTTTCTTTGGAGTTTGCATGTGCTCCCCGTGCTGGCATGGATTTCCTCTGGGTACTCCAGTTTCCTCCCACAGTTCAAAGACATGCATCTTAGCCTAATTGGCTGTACCACATTGCCCCAAGTGTGAGTGAGTAACCCTGTGGTGGTCTGATGAGCTGTTCAGGGTGTACGCTGCCTTCACACAGAGTTAGCTGAGATAGGCTCCTTTTCCAGAGTAGGGTGTACAAGAACACTGAGTTATATAGGGTTCATGTACATGTCTATTCTTTAATATGCAACAGAATGAGCCTTTCACTACAGGAAGACATTTCATTGTAACAATGCCAAGTTATAATAATCCAGTGGCTGCTGTCTTGACTCCCAGCCATAAATCCCTGTGGTTCTCCTCACAATCCGACAAATGTCAGTAAAAATATCTAATCTAATATCTAATCTAATCTAATATCTAACCTAGCCTAATATATAATACTTATATCTCCAGCAGGAATGTCCTTGCAGGAACACTATTTAATCATAATCTCACGGTTAAGAGTATCGAAGGTAAAGCTATAAAAGGAAAATTAAGAAAACACTTTTAATGGTACCCACGTATAGTTCCTTTTCCATAATCAGGATTGAAACTCTGTTGAATTTGAAAACTCTTACCAGGTGTCTCTTCTCGATGAACATGTATGATATTGAACATGCGGTGCTCAGTTGGTTATTAATCTGAAAAAACAAAAATATTTTCTGATCAGCATTCCTTCATTGCTTTACTTTACACATCATAGAAACTCACATTAGTGTGTACTGTCAATAAATGGGCAGCACGGTGATGTAACGGTTAGCACGTCCGCCTCACAGCAAGAAGGCCCTGAATTTGAGTGGCCACGCAAGTGGAATTTTAGTTTGGGAAAACAGATAGAGGTCAAACAGTGCCAGGTCACATAATTAAGGTACAAGGGGCAACAGTTCAAAGCCACATTTGGTTGCTTTTCTTATTGTATCCTATACAGTGTGGACAAGCGCATTGTCCTGGAGCTTCAAAGCCTTCCTCTCATTGACAATCAAATGACAAAGATTTGAGTTTTTGAAGACAGTGAAATCAAACTTTAGACTTTAAACTTTGGAATTATGCCCATTGTTTTGGGGTTAAGATTGAGAACTTTTAGAAGTACTCTTGTATACTCAATCAACAGATTTTACCCAAAAAAGCCCATCAAGGAAATTGGCAAAGTATTCTGTATTCAGAATCCAGTAGTGTATTAATAAGTTTAGCAGTAACATCATTAGTTGAATAATTTAATAATATGAAGAGCAGGTACATGAATTTAATTATTGTCCCATGCTGCAACGAATGAAAACCAAAACTAACATCTACTTACTAAATGATTTATCTGCAGCAGATGATCATTGGTTATGGAGTGAATGCATTGTCCAGGGGTGTCCATCATAGACAGAGGAATATACAGTAGCACAAGAACACACACTCTCTTCACCTGGACATATGTGGAAAAATGAAAACAGGATCACTCATTAAACTAAAATTAATTTTAATATGCAGCACTTCATGCCTTACCTGGAAGAAAACCTTGCAGCTTTATCTCCTGGTTAAAGAATTGAGAATCACTTCTGTTTGATACCTTTACATTTATATTCACAGCAAGAAGGTGCTGGTTTAGGCGAATTGGCTGATTGAAATTGCACCTGGTTGTGAGTGTGAATAGAATGCTGGAGAGCACTCTGGCGAGCTGTTTAGGGTGTACCCTGTCTCTGCCCAGAGTCAGCTGAGATAGGCACCAGCCTCCCTGTGACCCTAACAGGAATAAGCAGTTTGGCGAATGAGTAAATGTGGCAGATATGTGTGCCTTTTATCTCTGTGTACTTGCAATCGTACTGAAAAATTACACTGGTCAGGCTACATAACCGCAGAATACCAAAAACACAGGCCAAGCTGGTTCACTATCTTTCCCTACTCTTAACCACAACTAAATTCATACATTACAAAAAAGGTCTCATTAAGGCCACACTAACAATAAAGCAGTCGGGAATCTGAAACATTTACAATTAACTGAATCTGAAAACTCTTTGAAAAAATACTACTTGTTGAAGGCGAGGTAGATATCGCTAAATATGGAAGGTTTGTTTTACTATACACTACCCGTGAACATAAGAAAATCAAACTAAAATGATATTTATATGGTACATATTTATACATTTGAAATCATATTTTAACCATGACAGAGGCCGGTCAGGTGAGCACTGCCACACTGCTAGTAGTGTATAAGTGCTGTATAGTTAACAACACCTTTTTAAACTCATTCAGAGTTCTGGTATATACTATGCACAAACATAAAGAAAAGCAAACTAAAACAAGATTTTTCCTATTTTCACACATTTTACCCATGACAGAGGCAGGACAGCTGAATTCAACATGCTTTTTTAGCAGAGCATAAGCACTGTCTAGCTAACAGTATCTTTTTGAATTCTTTCAAAGTTTTAGTACTTTGTTAAAGTGTCTTAGTATTACATAGAAACACTAGCAAACCAAAACAAGATATTTATAGTTTATTTTGTCTATTTTTAAAGCGTTTTTAAAGCTCCAAGTGACCGTGAAAAAACAGGAGTTCCTATTGTTTTGAGTCCAAATATTATCCTTCTTCATCCTCATTTTCTTCTGCTTGATCTGGGGTCAGACTACGGGGGCAGCAGCCTAAGCAGTGAGGTCCTGATGTCCCTCTCCCCAGCCACTTCCTCCAGTTCTTCCCTGGGGACACTGAGGCGTTCCCAGACCAGCCAAGAGACATAGTACCTCCAACATGTTCTGGGTCGACCCTGGGGTCTCTTCCCGGTTAGATATGCCTGAAACACCACACCAGGGAGGCGTTCGGGAGGCATTCTAATTAGATGCCCAAGCCACCTCAATTGGCTCCTCTCATCGTAGAGGAGCAGCGGTTCTACTCCAAACTCCTCCTGGATGACCAAACTTCTCACCCTATCTCTGAGGAAGAGCCCCGCCACCCTTTAAAGGAAGCTCATTTCAGCTGCTTGTATTTGTGTCCTTGTTCTTTCAGTCACTACCCAAAGCTTGTGACCATAGGTGAGGGTAAGAATGTAAATCGACTGGTAAATTGAGAGCTTTGCCTTCCAGCTCAGCTCCCTCTTTGCCACGATGGACTGGTACAAGCTCCACTTTACAGCAGATCTGTCTGCCTGTTGATCTCCCGCTCCATCCTTCCCTCACTCGTGAACAAGACCCTGAGAGACTTGAACCATTCCAGACCCGGAGGGTGCATTCCACCCATTTCCGGCTGAAAACCATGGCCTCGGACTTGGAGGTGCTGCTTCACACTAGGAATCACTCCAACAAGAGCTGGAGGTCTCGGCTTAATGAAGCCAAAAGGACAATGTCATCCACATAACGCAGAGACGAAATCCCCTTAACGCCTTGGCTGTGCCTAGAAATTCTATTCATAAATATTATGAACAGAGCCATCTCTAAGTCCACAAAGCACATGTAGGCAGGTTGGCAAACTCCCATTCCCCCTACAGGATCCTGTAGAGACTGTAAAGCTGGCCAAGGGTGCTACAGGCTGGGACAAAAAACACATTGTTCCTCCTGAATCCAAGGTTCAACCATCGGTCGGATCCTCCTCTCTAGTGCTACAGTATAGAGCATTCCACAATAGTTGGAACACACCCTCCGGTCCCCTTTTGTAAAAAAGGGGAACTACCACCCCGGTTTGCTAATCCAGAGGTACAACCCCCGATGACCATGCAATGTTGCAGAGACGTGTCACCCAAGACAGTCCTACAACATGCAGAGCCCTGAGGTATTCAGGGCGGATCTCGTGCACCCCTGGAGCCCGGCCACCGAGGGAGTCCCCAAAGGGAGCGCCATCTTGCACACCCCCTAGGGACTCCAAAAAGGGTGAGTACACTGAACTGTCATTTGGTGCATAAGCACAAACAACAAACATGGCCCATCCCCCCACCTGGAGGCAGAGGGAGGCTACCCTTTCGTCAACTGGGGAGAACCCCAACATGTGGGCACCGAGACGGGTGGCAATAAGGATGCCCACACCAGCTTGCCACCTCTCCCCATGAGCAACTCCAGAATGAAATGAGGTCCAGCCCCTTTTAAGATGGGTGGTGCCAGAACATAAGCTTTGTGTTGAGGTGAGCCTGACTATATCTAGTCGGTATCTCTCAACCTTGCGCACCAGCTCAGGCTTCTTCCCCACAAGAGAGGTGACATTCAGTGTCCCAAAAGCCAGAGTCAGTAGCTGAGGATCGGTCCCGCAGAACCCATGCTTTCGGCTGTCACCCAGCTCACACTGCACCCGACCCCTATAGTCCCTCCCACAGGTGGTGGGCCCATGGGACGGCGGACCCATGTCTCCTCTTCGGGCTGGGCCCGGCTGAGTTCCATGGGCAGAAGCTCAACCACCAGGCGCGCACCTTCAAACCCCTCCTCCAGGCCTGGCTCCAGGGGGGACCCCTGGTAACCCGCATCCGGGCAAGGGAAACTGAGTCCTTGCCCTTATTTCTCTCATAGGGGTCTTCTGAACCGCACTTAGTCGGGACCTTCATCTAGGACCTGTTTGCCTTGGGTGACCCTACCAGGGGCATAATGCCCCCAACAACATAGCTTCAAGGATCATTAGGACATGCAAACCCCTATATAAAGATAAGGTGGTGATACAAGGAGGGGCAAAGCATTATCCACTCAAGATAATATCTATTAGCCTTGAGGTAGTGAACCAATCAGATTGCACTGTATAGTATACACATTAATATATGTGTGATTTGAAAGTATAGGTTAATCTGAGCACAGTCCCATGCATCATTATAAAAGAAGGTGAGTTCTTAGGCATTTTATTTATCTTGGTTTCATTTTTTTGAATCTACCAAAACCTGTGATTTTAACAGGTCTAGGTATACTTTTATATCAACTGTACCTTACCGGCTGGTGGAGTTTGGTTTAACAGGAAGGAGAGAGATAGAATACTGTGTAGAGAGAAAACTGTGGCTTGAACTGAGAGTGACTTTGACTGACAAAAACGCCAAGTTTCCACCACTGAACAGAAACAAGATTAAGATTGTAAGAAGTTGGACAAAAGACAGAGTTGGTGCTTGTATGTCATTACAAAACCACAAGTGAAAGATATGACTGTTTCTCCAGATCCTATTTATTCTCTGTATTTACTGCAGAATATAATTTTCGATGCAAAGTACTCAAATCATTCCTCAGATAAAAGTACAATACCTTATTTAAATAGAAATTGGGCGACATGGTTGCAGAGTGGTTAGCACTTCTGCCTCACAGCAAGAAGGTCCTGGGTTCAATTCCTGGGCTCAGGTGTTTCTGCGTGGGGTTTGCATGTTCTCCCTGTGATTGCGTGGGTCTCTTTCGGGTACTCTGGTTTCCTCCCACAGTCCAAAGACGTGCATTAGGCTAACTGGCTGTTCCAAATTGTCCCTAGATTAATTCTGAGTGTGAATAGTTGTGTGTGTTGCCCTGCGATGGTCTAGCAAGATGTTTAGGGTGTACCCCACCTTCACCCAGAGTCATCTGACTCGAGCCTCCCCACAACCCTAGTAGTAGGATTAAGTGGTTTGGCAAATGAGTGTATATTTTTGAAAATTAGTGGCATTCAAGTGCCTTTTTGGCCATGTCACTGGCCGCAAGCTGTTGTCACCAGGCAGCTACCTCAAGAGTTCTGAGAAGAAAGACGAATCATGGCAATCATGGACGAATTATGGAGTGAAGCTGAATTTGAGGTAGAAATGATGATATGGTGACCTTCATAACCCTGAAATCGAACAGTGTATTTGACTGACACAGTTTTCCTATAGCATCTACTTTCAGTCAAACTATGAAGGCAGAAGAGGTAAGAGTATGTTTGTTTCATATATTTCTTAATACTGTTGTTTCTTTTGAATAGTTGAAGCCACATGAGCCAACAAGAAAAAGCAGTGAGAGTCAACAAGACAATTGTGATTTGTGCTAGAAATTAAAGTTTGCACTGTATTTTACCCAAAAACTGAACACCAACATTAACTCTGACTAGGCTTCTTTAAAATGTTATAAGGTGGAGTACAGCAGCAAATCCTTCACTCAAATACAAAAAACTACAAGAAAATGGATTTCAATGAACTGATTTTATTATTAATAATAATTAATGCACATTTCACAAGAACCCAATGACTGTGGGAAAATATTAAATAAGCCAAAAGAAAGATGGGATATGAGCAATCTGCAGTAGAAAATCAACCCACGGTCTATGAATTATAGGATGGAATCCATGCAAACTTGAGAACTTTCAGATTTCACCCCAAGAAACGCCCTTGGCCTTAAACCTAGAACCTTCTTGCTGTGAGAAAACATTGCTAACTACTGAGCAACCACACACCCTGCTGGTAATACAAAGAAACTGAATTATACAATACAAGCTCACCACTCACTCACTCACTCACTCACTCACTGACTCATTTACTAAACCGCATACTCCTACATGGGTCACAGGGAGGATGGTGCCTATCTCAGCCAACACTAGGCGAGTGCAGGGCACACCCTGAACAGCTCACCAGACCATCACAGGGCCAACACACAACCACTCACATTCACACCAAGGGGCAATCTGGAATGGCCAGTTAGCCTAACGTGCATGTATTTGGACTGTGGAAGGAAACCAGAGTACCCAGAAGAAACCCATGCAAGCATGGGGAAAATCTACAGACTCCACGCAAAAACACCCAAGCTGCCCACTTTTTTGCTAATTATGAAACATTATACATTACAACTTTGCAATTCATTTATATATAAATATATAAATAATACAGTTAATTAATAGTATATAAATAATATAATTAATATCAGCAAAACAAGTTTGTTCTTATCATGTACATTATAGGTTATGTAAAGTCTGTTGGGCTTTTTACACCCGAGCCTACTGGCTAATGGGATCAGAGATTATCCTAGTTTCTGACTAGGACTTTAGTTCCTCTTGGATGAGATGCTGGTCTATCACAGGTTACCTTCCCTGTATTTTTATACATATTACGTGGACAGAGCCACACTTGTAATTAGGTCACATTTACATTTACACCCTTATCCAGAGCAACTTACTTATATATATATATACTTACTATAATCACATACATACATACATACACAATTCATACTGAGCAGATGAGCATTAAGGGTCTTGCTTAAGGGCCCAACAGTGGCAGCTTGGTCTTACTGGGGCTTTACCCATCAACCTTCTGATCAAGTCTTAAGTCTTAACCAGGGGTCTTAGCACAGAGGGGGTCTAAAAGAGATTCAAACCCACAACCTCTCGATCACGGACCCAGCACTCTAACTACTACATCACCAGCCCCTTATATATATATATATATATATATAGAGAGAGAGAGAGAGAGAGAGAGAGAGAGAGCAGTAACATTATAAACAGTCTTTTCCTCATTTTAATTAAATAAATTCAGATGATACGTTACTGAGAAACTGAGCTCTAAAGTCTATCACATATCACAGCTTTACACACACAGCTTTAAAAGCTTCATCTAGACTCCTTCATAAAATGCTAAGTAAACATCCTTCACAGAAAACTTAAGTGAATGAGTTGTTTCTACATGTATCTATATAATGTATAATTAATTAACCCTCTGCTTGCTAGTTGCATAAATTTAATCAACACTTTTTTTGTCCAATCAGAATCAAATATTCAGCTGAGCTATATATAAATCTGTCAGTCTTATAGGAAGTTAGAAAGTTGTTAGCTCATTTTCCAGGTTGAAGAGGAAACACTGAGTTACTCTATTTTTAAAAACCTAGTGCATCTGAAAGAGTAGCAGTTCTTTAATTCTGTATACCGACCTGGGTTTGGTGGAGAATGTGGGCAGGCGTGTAAAGGTTCATCTGGCTCATGGATCCAGCAGGTGAAAGGTACGTTCTTCACTTAGCTGCATTTGTAAACACTGAAAGCCTGTTGAGTTTCATCTCAAAAGAAAAACAAGACCATTTTTCAGTTTCTGGAAAAACGATGAAATTGTATTCCATATGAGAGCAGAGCAGAGTGAGAATCCACAGAAACAAGACCACAAATTCTGTCATTTCTCCTCTCCTTGTTTTGGGGTTTTACCCTTCCGTGTCCACCCAAACACCCCCCCAACCCCCCACATTCTCTCTCTTCTCATCAGTCTCCCTGCAATAGTGCTGTAAAAGGAGTTGTATAAGTTGGTACAGATTTCATTATTAAAAGTTCTTCAGTGTATTATTATTATTATTATTATTATTATTATTATTATATAAATTGAGTAAGATCAGGTATCTTGCTATTACTCACTGAAGAATGTCTTCATTCATTAATCAATGATTGGATAAAATAATGCCGGCTCTAAATTAAATCACAGGTTGGTCCTCAGTCTAATACATGACCCTTTCTATAGTAACAAATTTTTCACAGGCAGCCGCTCCACATCAAAATCCAATAATAATAATAATAATAATAATAATAATAATAATAATCATCATCATCATCATAATAATAATCATAATCATAATCATAATCATTATCATAATCATAATCATAATCATAATCATAATAATAATATCCCCAGTGCAGCTAACTGGGTTATCAAAGGCCGGCCATGTCTCTCACTGTCTGTGGTGAGAGGCATGTAAAAGA